>ML112021.1:0-84555 GCA_003697995.1 Taxidea taxus jeffersonii | reverse complement strand
CCCCCCCAAAACTATGATTCTTATTTTATTTTACATCAGAAATAATCTATCAAGTATCCAGCAGGTGACTGGCACTCCAATAGATTCTGAGGATAAAAAAAAATGAATGATACAAGATCCTTCCATTAAAAACAAGTCATGGTAAATTCTGAGGTCCTACTCTTCCCATATCACTGACTCACCCATGGTAACTTCCATCAGTCACATTTTCCCTATTTCCTTATTCCTTATTTTTTTTCTGTTTCCACATTCTTTGATTTATAAGTTCTTTCTTTCCCCTTTTGAAGGATACTGATCCAATTTCTAACATCATCGGTCTTAGTCTCAACATTGGTTCTCTCTCTCTCTCTCTCTCTCTTTTTTAAAGGAGTCTCCAGGCCCAGCGTGGAGCCCAACATGGGGCCTGAACTCACAACCCTGAGCTGAGATAAACAGTCAGACACAACTGACTGAGCCACCCAGGTGCCCCTGGTCCTCTTCTTAAGCCAGGGTTGGAATCCAACTTCACATTTATAGTAACAATTATGTGCACAAACATATGTACTCATTTCAGGTAGATATACATTTGTAAATACTGCTTCAGTTTTTTTTTTTTAAGCAGTAAAATGGGGATTATAATACCGGCTCTGTCATAAATTTAAATTATAGGATTAATGACAATGTATAAGAAGAAAAAAGGAAAAAAATCACCAGAAGATATAACATAACCCTGAAATATATAAAGCAAAACAATTCTTTTGAGTACAGTTGACACACAATGTATGGCAGAGTGATTCCACAGATCTTTACATTATGCCACGTTCACCACAAGTGTAGCTGCCATCTGTGCTGATAGTTTGCTATTACAGAATCATTGACTACATTCCTTATACTGTGTCTTTTTTTCCATTGACTTACTCATTTCATAGCTGGAAGTCTATACCTCCCGCTTCCATTCATCTATTTTGCCCAACCCATCACCCTTCCCTCTGGAGACCATCAGTTTGTTCTCTGTATTTATAGGTCTGATTCTGCCTTTTGTTTATTCATTTGTTGTTGCTATTGTTGTTTTTTAAGATTCCATTTATGAGTGAAATCATATAGTATTTGTCTTTCTCAGTATGATTTATTTCACTTAACATACCCTCTTAGTCTCCCATGTTGTTTCAAATGGCACGATCTCATCCTTTGGTATGACTGTGTGATATTATGGGGTGTGTGTATGTGTGCTTCTTAACCATTCATCTATTGATAAGCAATCTTCCTCATCCATTCATCTATTGATAGATTCTTAGGTTGCTTTTGTATCCAGTTACTGTCAATAACGTTGCGATAAACATAGGTGTGCACACACCTTTTTGAATTGGTGTTTTCATTTTCTTGGGTAAATACCCAGTACTGGAATTACTGGATCATATGGTATTTCTATTTTGAATTTTTTAAGATTTATTTGAGAGAGAAAGAGACAGGTTGAGCAGGGGGCGGGTAGAGGGAGAGAATCTTAAGCAGATATTTTTAAGATTTATTTGAGAGAGAGTTAGAGACAGGTTGAGCAGGGGGCGGGTAGAGGGAGAGAATCTTAAGCAGACTCCATGCTAAGCATGGAGCTCTATGTGGGGCTCGATCCTGTGACCCCGAGATCATGAACTGAGCTGAAACCAAGAGCTAAGTGCTTAACTGACTTAGATTCCCAGGTGCCCCTGTTCTCCACAGTGGCTGCATCAATTTGCATTCCCACCAACAGTGCACAAAAGTTCTTTTTTTCTCCACAATTTCACTAACATTTGTTATTTATGGTGGTTTTGATTCTAGCCCTTCTGACAGGTGTGTGGTGATATTCTCACTGTGATTTCAATTTGCATTTCCCTGATGATTAGTAATGTCGAACATCTTTTCATGTCTCTCTTGGCCATCTGTATGTCCTTTGCCTATTTTGTAACTGGATTATTTGGGGGATTTTTCAGTGTTGAGTTGTTTAAGTTCTTTATATATTTCAGATATTAACCCTATATCATTTACATCTCTTGCAAGTAACTTCTCCCATTCAGTAGGTTGTCTTTTTGTTCTGTTGGTGGTTTTCTTTGCTATGAAGAAGGTTTTTATTCTGATGTTGTTCCAATAGTTTGTTTTTGCTTTTGTTTTCCTTGTACAGGAGACATCTAAAAAAATGTTGTTACGACTGATGTCAGAGCAATTACTGCCTGTGCTCTCATCTAGGATTTTTATGGTTTCAGGTCTCAGGTTTAGGTCTTTAGTCCATTTTGAGTTTATTTTTGTATATGGTATAAGAAAGTGGTTCAGTTTCATTCTTTTACATGAAGCTGTCCCATTTTCCCAACACTACTTATTGAAAAGACTGTCTTTCCCCCATTGTATATTCTAGCATCCTTTGTCATAGACTAGTTGACCATATAATCATTGGTTTATTTCTGGACTTTCTACTCTTCCATTGATCTGTGTGTATATTTTTGTGCCAGTACTATACTATTTTCATTACTACAGCTTTGTAATTTATCTTGAAATTGGGGGTTATGATACCCCCAGCTTTGTCCTTTCTCGACATTGCTTTGGCTATTTGGGGTCTTTTGTGGCTTCATACAAATTTTAGTATTATTTATTCCAATTCTGTGAAAAATGCTGTTGGTATTTTGATAAGGATTGCATTGAACCTATAAATTATATAAAGCACAATTTGATAGAAGTACCAGGAAAAAATGTAAAAGCCACAAATACAGTGGTAGATTTTTGACACTTTTCCAAGCTAAAGATAAACCTATACATAAACCTATGAAATTAGCCAATATAAAATAAATTCTTTCCAATCTCACATAGAACATTTAACAAAATTGATCATATTTACAGAAGTCTTAGCGAATCTCAAAGAATTATCATCACACAAAGTATGTCTTTGACATTAATGAAATGAAATTAGAATTTCTCATAAAGTTAGCCAGAAGAAATTCTTAAGATATTTGTAATTTTTTTTTTAAAGATTATTTATTTATTTGTTTGACAGAGATCACAAGTAGGCAGAGAGGCAGGCGGTGGGGGGGGGGGAAGCAGGCTCCCTGCAGAGCAGAGAGCCTGATGTAGGGCTCTATCCCAGGATCCTGGGATCGTGACCTGAGCCGAAGGCAGAGGCTTTAACCCACTAAGCCACCCAGGTGCCCCAAGATATTTGTAATTTTTAAAGGAAAAAAAGAAAACAAAACCCAAACTTTACTTCCGAACGGTTCATGAAGTAAGGCAGAAATCACAAAATATTTATAACTAAAGAATAAAAGCATTCAATGTTCTCAAAAGTTGTAGTATATAGTATAAATAATCCCTAAAATGAAATTGATAGTCTTAAATATATACAAAAGAAATAAGGTAGTTTGAAAGTGAATGAACTTGGTTCTCAGTATAAGATGCTAATAAAATAACAACAGAGAAAACCAAAAAAGTAAAAGAAAGGATACAAAAGGAGGCATTTGCAAAAGAAAATGAATAGGGAAGGGTTAGTGGTGATGTAGTTTTTCAATCTACTCAAATTTCCTTGTAGGCACAGAGGAGAGAATTAGGATAGCACCAAGAAACAAACAATAACACCGGATAATGTCAACAATAAAACTTAGTGACAAAGTATTCCTCAAAATCCCAAAGTATAAGTGGGTTGGAACAAGCTAGCTAAAACAACCAGACTCACATGATACCAGCATAAGGCAGCAAAAGAAAGCAAATATGGTAGACCTCAGAAGAGAAGAACATAGAAATCAGTGATAGGTATTCATTAGAAACCAAGACAGGACAACTGGAATATAGCAACTCTAACCAGAGGGGTTGTTGTACTTTTCAATTTCTAAGTCCAAGAGGTCCATGATCATATTTGAAGGGGCAGGAGAAGCTAGGATCTATGAACACCAAAACCAAGGATCTAAAGATAGCTTCCAGGACAAGGATGTGTAATGAAGGGAAAAGAATCCCAATTGAGCTGGAAAAGGACAATGAAGACAAAGGAAAGAAAAACTACTGATGAATGAGAGAAGAAAACAGAATGTGGAGATCTCAAAATGTATTAGCCTTGGGGCACCTGGGTGGCTCAGTGGATTAAGCCGCTGCCTTCGGCTCGGGTCATGATCTCAGGGTCCTGAGATCAAGCCCCACGTCAGGCTCTCTACTCCTCGGGGAGCCTGCTTCCTCCTCTCTCTCTGCATGCCTCTCTGCCTACTTGTGATCTCTGTCTGTCAAATAAATAAATAAAATCTTTAAAGAAAAAAAAAAGTATTAGCCTTAGTTTTGGACACTTTACAAAACAACAAAAGAGGTAACTCTAAAACCATGAAGTTAAAAAAGTTTATTTTGACTCACCACACCTTAAAGATCAGGTAAATCAATTTCACTTAAAAAAAAAAAAGCAACAGGAAAAGGATTACAGTCTAATTTCACACAGTTGTTATAAGAAAAAGAAAATACAAAGGAAAATAGCATCTCTGTAAGAACATGCCCAATAAATAAGTGAAAGCTACAACTTAATATGAGGGTTAGTCTTACATATCAACTTAGTTAGATTACAGCACCCAGTTATTTAATCTAACATAGGTTTTGCAGTGAGGATATTTTATAGATGTGGTTTACATTTACAATCAGCTGACTTTAAGTAAAAGAGAATGTCTTTGATGATGTGGATGAGGCCTCTTCCATCAGTTGGAAATGTTCAGAAAAAAACGGAGGTTTCCTGGAGAAGAAACTCTGCTTCAAGACTGCAGCGTTAACTCTTGCCTGAATTTCCAGCCTGCTGGCCTGACCTTAAGATTTCAGAGTCTTCTGTTCCCACAATCACGTGAGCCAATTTCCTAAAATAAATCTCTTAGTATACATATGTATAAGTTCTATTGGTTCTGTTTCTCTGTGAGAACATGGGCTGATACATCTGGTATTTTAAAATGAGGAAAAATAAATCAGAGAACGACAGAAGTTATGAAAGAACAATATAAATCAGAGTTTGAAACTTGTAAGTAAGTTGACTTCTACGTTGGGAAAAATATAGAAACAAAAGAAAAAGTCACTTCAGAAATAAACCAAATTAAAAAAAAACACAATTGTGAATAAACAATAGATAAGGCTTTGAGATATCTAGGTTTTTAAGAATAAAAGAAATAGAAAGTAATTCAGGAGTAAGTGACAGATATAAAAGATAGGCAAAGAAAATTCAATATATGTGTAGTTAGAGATACTAAAAGGAAAACTAAAGTGTTTTTCATCATTAACTATAACTTGAGACTACTATGTGAGCTAAAATAATTTGAAACAACATATTGAAAAGGGATAGCTCATACCTAGAAAAAAAATTAAGAATAATTAAAAAAAAAATAAAAGCAACCAGGAGCTATATTAATAAAAGCATTGGGGGCGCCTGGGTGGCTCAGTGGGTTGGGCCTCTGCCTTTGGCTCAGGTCATGATCTCGGGGGTCCTGGGACTGGGCCCCGCATCAGGCTCCTTGCTCGGTGAGGAGCCTGCTTCCTCCCCACCCTCTCCGCCTGCCTCTCTGCCTACTTGTGATCTCTGTCAAATAAATAAATAAAAATCTTTAAAAAAAAAAAAAAAAGCATCGGGCTTAAAGAGAATCACTCTGGGGATCCTGACCAAAACAACAAGAACAGCAAAACAAATGTTATTCATAAAGGAAAGACAATCATATTTCCAACAGACTTTTTGGAAACAACATTTTTTGTGAGAGACAACAAAGTAACATATACAGAAAGAAACAGAACACAGGGCACCTGGATGGCTCAGTCAGTTAACTGTCCAACTCTTGATTTCAGCTCAGGTCATGATCTCAGGGTCATGAGATTGAGCCCTTCATTGGCAGCCGCTTAACCAAATGAGCCACCCAGGCGTCCCTGAAACTAAAAATTTTGTTGGAAGAAGGAGAAGAATAAAGAAAAGGAGAATGAGCTCATTAAGTGTTTACTGAAAAGACTAAAGTATGGGAGAAAACCTAGGTGACCTTCAGTTCAGCAATGACTTTTTAGATACAACACCAAAGGCATGATCTATAGAAGAAAAATTTGATAACTTGGGCTTAATCAAAATGAAAAAATGAAAATGAAAAAGTCAAGAGAATGAAAAGGGAAGCCATAGTCTGGGAGGAAATTTTGCAAAACTACTTGTATCTGATAAAACTTAGTACCCAAAATTTAAAAACAAACAAACAAACAAACAAAACCTCTTAAATCTCAACAATAAGAAAACAAAACCAATTTTAAAATGGACAAAGGATCCAAACAGGAACCTCAGCAAAGAAGATATAGAGATAAAAACAGCACATGAAAAGTTGCTCAATCTTATATGTCATTAGGGAACTACTTTGTCTTGGCTACTATAAATAATGTTGCAATAAACAGAAGTGCATGCATCTTTTTGAGTTAGTGTTTTCATTTTCCTTGAGTAAATACTCAGTAATGGAATTTTTGGATCAAATGGTATCTGTATTTTTAAATTTTTGAGGAACCTCCATACTCTTTTCCACAGTTGTTTTATCAATTCATATTCCCACCAACAATAAATGAGGGTTTCTTTTTTTTGCCACATCCTTATCAACACTTGTTTCTTGTCTTCTTGATTTGGGCCATTTTAATAGCTTAAGTTGATATCTCATTGTAATTTTGATTTGTATTTCCCTGATGAGTAGTAATGGTGAGCATCTTTTCATGTTTCTGTTGGCCATCTGCATGTCATCTTTAGAAAAATGTCTTTAGCTGCTCTGACCATTTTTAAACCAGATTATTTGGGGGGGGGTTTGGTGTTGTATGAGTTCTTTATATATTTTGGATGTTAACCCCTTATCAGATATGTCATTTGCAAATATCATCTCCCATTCCATAGGCTTAGTTTTTAGTTTCCTTTGTTGTGCAACAGCTTTTTATTTTGATGTAGTCCCCATAGTTTATCAATAGTTTAACAATAGTGTTTTTGTTTTCTTTGCCTTAGGAGACATATCTCGAAAGCATTGCTATGGTCAATGTCACAGATATTACTGCCTATGTTCTCTTCTAGGATTTTTCTGATTTCAGATAGGTAATTAATCCACTTTTGGATTTTGGGTTTGTTTGTTTTATGTTGTTAGAAAGTAGTCCAGTTTCATTCCTTTACATGTAGCTGTCCAGTTTCCCCAACACTATTTATTGAAAAGGCTGTCTTTCCTCCATTGTATATTCTTGCATCCTTTGTCATACACTAATTGACGATATAAATGTGAGTTTATTTCTGGGGTCTCCATTCTGTTCCGTTGATCTATGTGTTTATTTTTGTGCATCATTTTATTTTGATTACTATAGCTTTTTAGTATATCTTGAAATCTGAAATTGTGGTACCTCCAGCTTTACTTTTCTTTCTCAGGATTGCTTTGGCTATTTGGGGCCACATACAAATTTTAGTATTATATGTCCTAGTTTTGTGAAAAAGGCTATTGGTATTTTGATAGGGATTGCAGTGAATCTGCAGATTGCTTTGGGTAATTGCTTTGGACATTTTAACAATATTAGTTCTTTCAATCAATGAGTATTAAATATCTTTCCATTTGTGTTATTTTCAATGTCTTTCATCAGTGTCTTATAGTTTTTGGAGTTCAGGTCTTTCACCTCTTTGGTTAAGTTTATCACTAGGTATTTTATTATTTTTGATGTGATTGTAAATGGTGTTGTTTTTCAAATTTCTCTTTCTGCAACTTCATTGTTAGTGTATAGAAATATTAAAGATTTCTGTTTATTAATTTTGTATCCTGTAACCTTACTGAATTGGTTTATTATGTCTAATAGTTTTTTAATGGAGCATCTAGGATTTTCTATGTAAAGTATAATGTGGTCTGCAAATAGTGACAGTTTAACTTCTTTACCAATAAGCATGCATCTTATTTCTATTCCTTGTCTGATTGCTGTGGCTAGGACTTCTAGTATGTTGAATAAAAGTGACAAGAGTAAACATCCTTGTCTTGTTCTTGACCTTGGACCTGACCTTAGAGAGAAAGCTCTTGGTTTTTCACCATTGAGTATGATGGTACCTGTTGGTTTTTCCTATATGACATTTATTATGTTGAGGTATGTTTCCTCCAATACCATTTTGTTGAGAATTTTTATTGTGAATGGATTTTGAATCTTGTAAAATGATTTTTCTGCATCTACTGAGACAATCGTATACTTTTCCCCTCGTTTTATTGATGTGGTTTATGATGCTAATTGACTTACAGATATTGAACCATCCTTGCATTCCCAAATAAATCCCACCTGATTGTTTAATATATTGTTATATGCAGTTTGCTAATAGTTCATTGAGGTATGCTGTGTTTCCATTTTCATTTGTCTCAAGTTATTGTTTGATTTCTCTCTCAATTTGTTTTTTGAGGCATAGGCTGTCCAGTAGATTATTCAGCAGAAATACTGCAGGCCAGAAAGGAGTGGCACAAGATATTTAAAGTGCTGAAAGAAAAAACTTCCATATAAGGATACTCTGTGCAGCAAAGCTTTCCTACAGAATTGAAGGAGATAGAGTTTCCCAGATTAACAAAAGCTAAAGGAGTTTATCATCACTAAAACAGCCTTATAAGAAATTAAAATGTGACTTCATGCTGAAAAAAAGTTGGGTGGTATCTTCTAATTAGTAATAAGGAAACATGAAAAAGTAAATTTCTCTTAAAAGATATATAGTAAAGGTAATGGATTAATTACTTATAAAACTAGTGTGAAGGTTAAGAGACTGAAGTAAAAATATAACTTCAATAATTTGTTAAGGGATGTATAAGATAAAAAAAAGTGTAAAATGTGACATTAAAAACAATGTGCAGGGGCACCTGCTCAGTGGGTTAAGCCTCTGCCTTCAGCTCAGGTCATGATCTCAGGTCCTGGGATAGAGCCCTGCACTGGGGTCTCTGCTCAGCGGGGAGCCTGCTTCCCCCTCTCTCTCTGCCTGCCTCTCTGCCTACTTGTGATATCTCTCTGTGGCAAATGAATAAATAAAATCTTTAAAAACAAACCAAAAAAAACACAAAGCAGTGTGCAAAGGGTGAGTAAAAATTTAGAGCTTTAGACTGTGCTCAAACAAGTTATTATCTACTGAAAATAGACTTGTTATAATTTTTTGTATGTAAGCCTCACAATAATCACAAAGCAAAAACCTATAGTGGATACAAAAAAGATAAAGAAGAAAGAATCTAAGCATACCACAAAAGAAAGTAATCAAACCACAAAGGAAGAGAGCAGAGAAGAAAGAAACACATAGAAAATTACAAACCAGCCAGAATACAGTTAACAAAATGGTGAGAAGTACAGCCATACCTCACGTTATTGACATTATTGTGCTTGACTTTGCAGATAGTGCTTTTTTTTTTCCCAATTAAAGAATTATGGCATTGCTGCTTTTTAAGAAATCTCCTTGTGCTTAACTTTTGACATTTAAATTATAATTTAAATAATTTGGGTTCTTCTTATTTGGAACTCTCTGGGATTCCTGGATCTAGATGTCTGTTTCCATTCCTAGGTTAGGGAAGTTTTCAGTAACTATTTCTTAAAAATTTTTCTGCTCCTTTCACTCTTCTCCTTTTGGACTCTTATAATGTAAATGTCCATTTGATGTTCTTCTATAAATGCCTTAAGATTTGTTTACTTTTTTCTGCATTCTTTTTCCTTAGTACTGCTCTGTTTGGGTGAATTCCACTGCTCTGTCTTCAGGTTCACAGATCCTTTCTTCTGCCTTGTCTAGTCTGATGTTGAACCCTGCAGTGTACTTTTCAGTTCAGTTACTGTGTCCTTCAGCTCTGTGACTTCTGTTTGGTATCTTCTTATATTTTGTATCTCTTGGTTGAAGTTCTTACCATATTCATCCATTCTTCTCCTGAGTTCGGTGAGCATCTTTACGACCCTTACTTTGAACTCTTTTTTAGTTAAATTATTTATCTTCATTTCATTGAGGTTTTTTCCCCTGAGCTTTTATGTAAGTCTCTTGTTTGGAACATATTCCTCTGTTTCTCCTATTTCCTTGACTCTCTTGTGTTCGTTCTTATGTATTAAATAAAATAACCACATCTCTTAGTCTTGAAGGAGTGGCCTTGTGTAAAAGATGAGTCTTATCATTTAACCTTGCCCTAGCTCTTTGTTCTTTCAAAACTTTGTGATTGTGCAAGCAGCCTCTTTTATTTTTAATAACTCCCAGTAGATGAGGATGTGCCAAGTCCAGTCATCGTTCCAAACGGAGGATCTCAGCCAGCACCTGCATTCATGCTGATTGGAAGCTAAACACTTAAGTAGCAGCTTTTAAAGTATACAAATATATACAGTCCTATGGGACTACAAGTGTAAGCAATGGTCACCAGAGCCAGGCAATCTGGAGTTATCCTGTGGGCAGCAACAGGCTCTAGACAAATGTATAATTCCTTTCTGGGAGATACTGGCAAGCTGTAGTGAGGCAGGGGGAAATTACAGAGATGGCCTCTACCAGTTTATGTTCCCTGAGAGCACCTTCATAGGTTCCTGGATGGTGTGTCAAACCTGAATCCTGGGCCTCATGCCAAAGTTCCAGGAAGAGCAAATAAGTAGAAAAAATTGTTTTAAAATGCTTTCCATTAAGATTTATGAATTATTTAATCCCTGCAGTATCTGTACACTCAATATTTTCTTTCTTTCTCTGAGTATCACTTGCAAGCAACCTGCAAAGCCACTGGTTTTACCATCTACTCGCTTACATTTTGTCTACTCCCTTTGTTGAAAATCAAACTCTGGCTCCCAATTTTCATTTCTATAATGACATAGTTCCATTATTTTGGTTACCAATTATCAATTAAACATGACACATTTCTGTCACCTCCATAAAAATGATAAAGGAACAGAAGAGATCAAAAAAGATTTTTAGGGCGTATCTCGCTGTCTCAGTTGGTGGAGCATGTGATTCTTGATCTCAGGGTTGTGAACTTGAGCCCTATTATTAGGGATTACTTAGGGATTACTTAGAAAAAAGGAGATTTTTTAAATGACTAATAAAATGGCCAATTATACAACAAAGCTGTTCAAGAAACGAAGATGAAATACATAAATAAATGATATTAAATAAATTAACTACAAATGACAATTTAACTGGTAAGTACAGATTTAATAAGAAATGGATAGCAATGAATTTAAAAACAAATGACACTGTAAAAGAAAACATAGTTTTATAGATTCCTTTGCCTGATTCTGAATAGTGTAAATACAATGATATATATAGACATACAATATAAGTGTAAACTGATACAATTACTTTATAAAATTTTTGGCACTATCAACTAAAGCTGAACACGTGCATAATACCCTACAACTTACCAATTCCACTCCCAGCAGAAATGCATATATATATATATATATATATATATACATACACACACACACACACACACACACACACACATACATACACAAAGCAGAACACGGGCATAAAAATGTTGGTAGTAGGGGCGCCTGGGTGGCTCAGTGGGTTAAAGCCTCTGCCTTCGGCTCAGGTCATGATCCCGGTGTCCTGGAATCAAGCCCCGCATCGGGCTCTTTGCACTGCATGGGGCCTGCTTCCTCCTCTCTCTCTGCCTGCCTCTCTGCCTGCTTGTGATCTCTGTCTATCAAATAAATAAATAAAAAATCTTTAAAAAAAAATGTTGGTAGTAGACTACCATGTCTAGTACTCCACTAATCACAGTCGACTTAAACAATCTAATTGCTTATCTAGAGTAAAATGATGCATATATATTGGTATGTTAATTCAAAGGAAGAGCAGGTAGCACTGAAATTAAACTGCAGCTACATGAAACAAGAGAGGATCAGTCAACTCTACCCATAGGAAAGAAGAGAGCTCAGAAATTGATATATGGAAAAAAAGGTAATACCAGAAAAATAATAGAAAAATACTAAGTTGTTTAATAGGTGGTGGTTTATTACATGGAGAAAATGATGTGAATGCATACTCTAGATTATATACAAATGGAATCCAGATAGATTTATGAGCTATATTTGAAAGGTCAATATATAATACATATAAAAGAAAAGATAGGATAAATATCTTCATATCTTCCTGCTCTGGGCAGGAAAAGATTTTTCGTAAGACTCTAAGAAAGTAGAAAGTATGAGGTCAAAAAGCATGTGTGTATGTGTGTATAGGGGGGTGGTTTGGCTCAACAAAAGTGAGCTTTTTCTTAAAAAATAAAATATCCACAGACAACATTAATGGTTAGATGAGTAGATAAGAGACAAGAAAATGAAATATTTAAAACCACCATTAATTAATATAGAGGGTAGAATGTATACAGCACTCTGTAAATCAACAAGAAAAGGGCACAAAA
This sequence comes from Taxidea taxus jeffersonii, assembly GCA_003697995.1. NCBI lineage: Eukaryota > Metazoa > Chordata > Mammalia > Carnivora > Mustelidae > Taxidea > Taxidea taxus. Next base: position 72,241 of record ML112021.1, on the reverse strand, counting down.
TTAAATGGAAAATGGGCAAAAGGTATGACCAGGCAACTCAGAAAACTGCATAAATATGGGAAGAGCTGCTCAAAATCACTAGTCACCAGAGAGCTGAAAATAACAACATCAATAAGCTATTACACATAGTAATAAAATTGGTTAAAAAAGAAAAAAGAAGAAAATTCAATAATACCAAACTTTGGTGAAGATGTGCACTAGGTAAGAGTAGAAACTGTGATTGCCATTCAAGAACAATCATGGAGAATTTAGTTAAATTCTCCTTATGTACTTATGTTGCAGCAACTATAGTTGAAAAATTATTGTGCAGACCCCTAAATGAACATGTAAAAGGGCATCAATCACAGTGTTGTTCGTGGAGATAGAAAGCCATCTGTCCATCACTGGAGGGGGGGGGCACTGTACAAATAAAATAAATCACACACCTACTAGTAACCAGGCAGCATTAAGAACAAATGAAGAACAAAGAATTGAATAAAAAAGTAATATAGAGAATGAAGTCTACAGCTTCAATAACCCTTCATCCCAGTTTGTCAAGGCAGTTGCAATTCATATCTGTTGTCCCAGCATAAATATTAATAGCACTATCTTTCATTTTCAACAGTTTACACAATATATTATATGGCCACCCCATCTGTCAATATTAAATCACAAAAAACTCAAAACCGTACCACTTATATTTGCTACATATATATTTAAGGACATTTATTGGCAAGGGGGTTTATATTAGGATGATAAATGAGACAAAAGAAATGAAATAAAAATGTGTAACTGTGCTATACAACTGAGTATAAAATACTGCTCTCTGCTTTAAGGTAGATAATAGTATAAATAAATATCTAATAAATAATATATTTATTCTTATAAATACATTCATAATTATATACATAATATAACTTATTATATTATATAAAAATAAATATAAATTATATAAATATAGTTTGAAAAATATATACACTTACAGTACTTCTGGTACTAAAAATGTGGTAGTTTGGGCTGTTAGTGGAATACCTGTGGAGGAAAAGGGCAAATACAAATATTAAAAATAATTTCTTCTCCAAATAAGAGGGATTCTATAGTAAGCCCATAAGTAGACATAAGTCCGTAGGGAAATTTTGTATAGGACAGACGTGGTGTTCAATAAATAGAGCTGGAAACTGGATCTGGATTCATAAGGAGAAAGAACTAATCGCAGTCCTACCTTAGATCATTTAAGAAAACCAACTCCACTGGGATAAGAAATGTTAATACTCTTAGGAGAAAATTTAGGTAAATGTCTCTTAGAGGTTGGGAAGAAAGAATTATTTAAATAAGACATCTAGGGGTGCCTGGGTGGCTCAGTGGGTTAAAGCCTCTGCCTTAGGCTCAGGTCATAATTCCAGGATCCTGGGATCGAGCCCCGAATCGGGCTCTCTGCTCGCTGGGGAGCCTGCTTCCTCCTCTCTCTCTGCCTGCCTCTCTGCCTGCTTGTGATCTCTGTCTGTCAAATAAATAAATAAAAATCTTAAAAAAAAAAAAGACATCTACCTTGAATTCTCCATCCTCTCCCCCCAAAAAGCTAACAATAAAAAACCATTACATCAAATTTAAAAATTTTTGTCCTTTGAAGGAACACCTTATTAAGATAGATAATTCAAGGAGCCTGTGACTACCATAATAAACAATAACTTTGTCTTCATTAAATTCTCATTGAAAATTTAGGGAAGGGAAAGAAATTTAGCATTCCCTTCCGTTACGAAGGTGGACCGGGGGTTGGCAAGCCAAGGTCAAATTCCACCATTTTTGTACATAAATTTTCGTTGACACACAGCCACACCCATTGGTTTACTACTGTTGGGGTGGTCATGGCAGAGTTGGGTAGTTAAAACACAGATGGTATCAGCTGAAAAGCCTGAAGTATTTACTACCTGGCCCTTACAGAAAGTTTGGTGACCTCTGGTGTACAGTATAAAGTTTTTGAAGTCCCTGAATTCACAGGCCATCCTTAATAATATCCCTTCTCCTTATCGATCCATTGTTTGCCAGGCACGTGCTGGGAGCTGAATATATCTTTGCATTCAAGTCTCACAAGAACCCCATGAGACAGGTTTTATTTTCTTCACTTTATAGAGGAGAAAATAGCTTACAAGGTTCTGTCAGAATGCTGTCTTTTTTCTTTTTCTCACTACTTCACTGACCCTCTCAAACACTACTCTGTTCGATGCCCCCATCCATCTGTCCCAGGAGGTGCCCTGGATCCCTTCTCTCGGAAATCCCTATAACAGTCTAATTGATTGTCGGAATTTTTGCATCTTAATGGTAGAGGGTACTAATTAGTTATAGCAAAACGTCCATTGACTGGAATATTCGCAATGTTATTTTTCGGGCTAATTATCTGTATTTCAACCCATGTTGAAAATCTAGAATATTTTGATACACTTCCCAGTCCAGCAGTTACTAAAGACTGAACAAAAATCACACTTGCACTGAGGATTTCTCAGAACTTGTAAAGCTTTCACCCCCTAAATCAGATCACAGGCTCAGCTGTCACTGCTCATGCAGGAATTACATCCCCTTACATCCGTACCGGGCTTACATTTTATAAAGCACTTTGTCACCAATCACTCCTATACCCGCCTCATAGAAGCCATCAACTACCTAGTTATCCTAGAGAAGTGGCCTCGCCCCCTGCCTCCACTCCCCAGAGGCGACTTTGGGGCTCTCATTTGCTCCTCGCCGGCAAAACAAGATTGCCGCGGCAGAAAAGGAGTGTGGGGGCTCAGCTGCCCCACGAAGGCACCCAGACCCTGGAGGAGCAAAGCCCTAACACTGTTGCTTCATTCTCGGCCCTGGTCCAGCGGAAACTCTCAGGAGGGGCTCCGGGCGCCGGGGCTCCGGGTGGTGGTCCCCGGGGGCGGGTGGGTCCGGACGCGGACGCGCGGGGGCGAGGCCCCAGGGGCGACCCCGCCCGCTGCTCCGGGGCGCCACTGGCGTCTGTCTACCTCCACACGGCCCAGCCACAGCAGCTCAGCCACGACAGCAGCACCGCCACTCCCTGGGTGGACATGGCGCCCGGACAGCCTGCGCCCAACCGCCCAGGCCGCGCCCGCCCCGGCCTCGCGCGCTCTCGGGGGGCGCCGGCGGACCCGCGGAGGAAGTGCTGGGGTCCGCGCGCGCCCCGGGGCGGGGCGGGGCGGGGCGGGGCGGGGCCGGCTCTCCCCGCCCGCGAAGGCGACTGCGTGTGCGCATGCGTGCCAGCGAGTGCCGCTACCTGGCTTCCCAGAACGTCGCAGTTGGTGGGAGTCGCGCATGTAAACCAGTCTCGAGGGAAGGCAGAAACCGGGCTGTTTTGGAGTGAGATAGCGAAACCACTGAACGAAAATCAGTACGTTACGGTATCTTAGCCCAAGTTTTCGTTGTGACTGTACATAAATACTGCGGTAACAACGGAATCTGGTCGCGCTCTTCAGGATGCGGCATCCCGTAAGTGGTTAAGGTCAACCGATGGGAACAGGAGCGTGTGCTTATCGAGGACCTGCTTTAGGTCCAACACCACCTTGCGCACTTGGGCACAAAGAAAAAGGACACCTTTCTGGTTTACGAAGGGGTTTGTAATCTTGTGGTGAAGCCAAAATAAATACCCAAATTGTCCCATAGTGTTATAATTTATCTGTTTATTTGTGGGTAGACCAAATAATCGGAGTCCTTGAGTGCTGCGACTCTACCCTTACTCCTCTTTATGTCATCAGGGCCCAGTACCTTCCTAGTTTGTAGTGGGTCCTCAGTGTTTACAGACCACGAATCATTGAGTAGAAGTGGTGTCATACTACAATACACCCTAGGGGCCGTTAGAGAGCGTAATTGTGTGTATGATGTATCTGTAGGAGACAGTGCATTTAATGTGACTCTTCCCACTTTTAAATCCTGTACAATAAGGGTAAGATAGTACTACGTACGTGATTGTGGGATTTAAAAGAGCGAAGTGCATCACAGTATCTGGCACAAACTATACATCGCTGTTGCCCTCTTCTCTGAGCCTCTGTTACTAATGGGTAAGATAGAAGGGTTCGAACTTTACTCGAGCTCTAGATTTTCAGTCCTAGGGTCCTCTACTGCTCTACTTGGGAATACACCCCTTTCGATCCCCGTCCCACGTCTGCTCTTACTTGTAGACCTTTCGTTCCCCATTCTAAATCTGCACGTTTCCATTCCATCCCATTGGTATTTTGGAATTCCACCCTTTGTATCTCGCACACACTACCCCTACTCTTTTTTTTTAAAGATTTTATTTATTTATTAGTTAGAGAGAGAGAGAGAGAGAGCGAGCGAGCACAGGCAGACAGAGTGGCAGGCAGAGGCAGAGGGAGAAGCAGGCTCCCTGCTGAGCAAGGTGCCCGATGTGGGACTCGATCCTAGGACGCTGGGATCATGACCCGAGCCGAAGGCAGCCTCTTAACCAACTGAGCCACCCAGGCGTCCCTACCCCTACTCTTAATAAAGACAAGTCGTCAAAAAATAATTTGAAAACGCCTTCAGAGACGGTGACCTGGAGACGACAAACAGCATGGCACCAGGAAGCGTCGCCTCGGTCCAGGGCGTGGCATGCCGGGAGTTGTAGTGCGACGCTTGAGCACGCACCTCCGCGCCTCTCGGGTTTGAAAAGCGGGAGCAGGGCAGGTAGGCGGGGCGTTGAGGCGAGGCGCGCTGGAGGCCCCGCCCCTGCCCCCCTTCCGCTCGCGGGGCTCGCTCTGGGGTGGCGCGCCAGGCTGCGGAAGGGGCGTGGCCTCGGTCCCGGGTGGCGGCGGTTGCCGCCACCGGGGCCTCTTCCTGCGGGCGGTGCTGCGGCAGCCGGCCTGCGCGGGGCAGTCATGGTCGCCCCTTGAGTGGGCTGTGGCGGAGAGCGGGGCGGGGCCTGGCTGGAGGGTGGCGGCCCGGCGGGGGCGGGGGCGGGGGCGGGGCCGGCCTCTGGCTCCTTCTTCCTCCGCATGTGGCTGGCGGCCGCAGAGCGGTTCAGTTCGCGCACTCGTCGTCGCCCGCGTCTCTTTCGGGCTCTCCTCGCGTCACTGGAGCCATGGCGTTCGCCGAGACCAACCCGGCGGCATCCTCCCTGCCCAACGGCGACTGTGGCCGCCCCGGGGCGCGGCCCGGGGGGAACCGGGTGACGGTGGTGCTCGGCGCGCAGTGGGGCGACGAAGGCAAAGGGAAGGTGGTGGATCTGCTGGCGCAGGACGCCGACATCGTGTGCCGCTGCCAGGTGAGGCGACCGGGCTGTGACGGGAAGCCGGGCCCGAGAGCGCGGGCGCGGAACCTGGATCCGTCGTCCCAGAGAAGGTGTCACCTTGAGGCTCTCTCCCGCTCGGAGCTGCGGCGACTTGGAGAAATGGCGGGAGGTCAGAGACCCCTGACCTGAGGTCTTGGGCTGAGGGTTGCGGTGGCGCTGGAGGAAACCAGGGTTAACCCGGAGTCCCTGAGAGATGCGCGATGCCTGGGGAGAAGCAGTTTTCCGTCTGGGGGCCAGTGCCCGGCCGCGAGCTTGGGGCCGGGGTGGGGGCGGGATACGGTCTGAGTTGGAGGAGCGGCCGCCAGAGGCCTGCTCCCGACTCCGGGCGGAGACCCCTCGCGGCCGCGAGCTCCCCCACCCCACCCCCCCAGCGAGACCAAATGGGACTGGATTGTTCGGAAGCGCCGGAAAAGCCCCTCGCCATTCCCCCACCTGCAGGCCCCGGGTGTTCAGACCTTTGCCGGCTCGGGTCCACTTTGTTGACATGAGAACCCATCCCCGCCTTTGGACGGTTGATGGCCCGGGGTTTTGACCCGGTATCCCGCGTATTGATATTAAGGGGACATGATTTTTACTCGTTGGTCCCAGAGAAAAGAATCCCAGCTCTTCTGCGAGCGAGGCAAGTAAATACGTGGATGTCAGATCTGGTGTTTAGAAATATTTACATTGTTACGCTCACATGGAAAGTGAACTTTCGGGAAAGGGATTGGTAATGTACTTCCTACCGGGAGACACGTGGTTTTCAGCGTAAGCTTTCTTCCTATTTGTCGCTTGCTTTGAAGCAGCCTCTAGGCTACGCTTTTGTAAAGGCTCTTAGATAACTATTACCAGTTTCAAAATTCGAACTAGTTGAGCAATAACCACTTTCAAAACAAATTGCAGTATGTCTGAAACGAACTGCTGTTTACCTCGCGACAGGGTTTCTTCTCCAAGAACATGGCACAATATGATGATGCCATGCTGTATATGTTCTAACAAGTTAGTAGGCCCGCTGGATTGAAGGCTATTCACCTGAAACTGATTATCATTCTGAGCACGCAGGAACAAGGTAATCACACGCACAGAAAAAGCTAAATACAGAGATTCTGATTTGTCTTGTTTTTTTTGCATGCAGAAACACCCTGCCCATTTCTTAGCTGAGGTAGGTGTTGCCTCTTAGTATTACCACTAGCATCCCACCACCTCATCCCCCGCCCCCACCTTTGGATCTCCATCCCTCCACCTCTCCGGGGACATACTTACCTGACTTAATATCTTACTCCTAAGCTTGTTTCCATTGAAGTCCTGCCCTACATTGCCTAAGGAGCTGCTCTGCAAGTCAATTTTCACCCTGCTTTTGTCTTAAAATCAGATCTGGCCATGCTATAGGGAAAGAAGTATGAGAATACCTAACTCTTGTTGGGTAAAAAGGGAGAGACTGGGCCTGTTTGTCCCCTTCCATGTCGTTCCAGAGCTCTTCCTTTTCTGGAAATAGTAATCCTTAGGCTGAGTTACATTATGGATTGTAAGAAGGTTTGGGAAATGGTAGCATTTATTCTAAAAGATCCTCAATTGTAATGTTTCTTTGAAAAATAGTGGAATTAGTTTGTAGATTGGAGGAGGTGTTACTATGTTATCATGAATGTCCTCTTGAAGAAGGTCATGGACCAATCTCATCTGATGCCCTTGGAAAGTCTAGAGAGAAGTCATTGAGAAGGAGCCAAGTTTGGCTTTAAACTGTTAACTGAAGATAGAGGGAGGAACGTTTGAGCGAACCTGTTAGGCAGATTTTCCTCTCCTGTAAACTTCGACTTCCTGCAAACTTTATATAATTCTAAAATCTTCATATGCTGGTGCCTTTCAAGAACTCATCATTAGAAGGATTCTTACTAGTTTTGTTAGTGAAAGTAGACACAGAATGAATAGATTGAAGTGTATCTCTTATGATTCACTTTAGTTAACTGTATATTAATTGGCCAGCTCTAGCAAGCTGACTTAATGAAGTTCTCCTGGTTTATACAACTAAGACTATGCACTGTTGAGATTCTTAGTGTGTATAGAACTCTTGGGGTAAGTCAACATTAGAGAAGACATTTTAAGCTTGAATTGCCTTGTTTGATCATTTAAATTTTATGTATTACTGAAAACAGGTATTTTGTTAGATTTTAGTATGTGTTTTGGTCATATTTATGCCCCAAACTCAAATTTTATACAGATTGTTTCTTGAGCAGTGGTATACATACAATGTATCCATAGCTTAACAACAGAATCATAAGAAATTTTTTCCAAAATTAAATTTTTAAAAGAAAAACTGACATTGTACTTAAATGGATATTTTAATATATCAAATGCCTTTTGGAAAGAGTAGATGCAAAGATAGTGGCATTTTCATCATCGGTGCACTTAAGACCTATATTTCAGATTCAGGATTTTTATGCAGTTATTTATAATTTGGTAAATTCTTCAGATCCATAAATATGTGTGTAGAACTTGCATCAAAGGACAACCACTAGAAACATCCTAATTTTTAAACTGATGTCTTTTAAGACAAAGAAGTATAGGACTCTAGGCCTAGTTCATTTATCCAGCAATCCCATAATGAGGATCTACAGGTGATACTCTTATGGAACTGCTTGGCCCCAGAATTAAGAAGCTTAAAATGCAGGGATTGTGCCCACAAGTAGCTTACAGTCTACTGGATGACTGCTACATACAATACAAGTATTGCCAGGGTTGGGTGGAGAAGGATACTGGTACAGGTTTTTCAAAGAGTTAAGGTGTGGGCAGAGCAAAGCCCCGTTCTGGCAGCTTAAAAGTAGGTTGGTTAGGAAGTCTCTTGCTGTCTCCCCCTCCCCACCAGATCCTCCAAAGTAAACTGTTATAGTTTATTTTCTTTATTTTGTTGAGTAGAAACTACAGAGATTTTAACTGTTGCACTTTCTACGGCTTCTTAATTGAGGGCTTATTTAGTGTTCTCCTGGAAAGCAGACATGGTAGTCTTGGAAGTCGCCTGTGATTGGGAATAGCCAGGACAGTATTTCCTTTCTTGGTGTTTTTCCCCTAAGGTTTTAAAGTTAATGTAAAGAGAAAATATTAACTGAAATTCATTATAAAGGGAAAGTCTATTCTGTCACTTGTTATATATATAAAAAGCTTGCTGTGTAGTAAATACAATGAAAAAAATGTTAATTTGTGGCTAGATGCTGGCATTCACAGAAGGCTCTGAAACCAGCTAAGTCAAAAAAAAAAAAAGAAAGAAGGAAAGAAAAGTGTGAAAGACCTAACAGCAGCAAACTGAGACTTTCTTCTTGGAATAATCAGAAAAATTGAGAGATAATTTTAAAGGGATAACTAAAGTGTTATGTGATGCCTTGACTTTATACAGCTAAAGTTATCTCCCAGATCACTTCCCGTAATTTGGAAGATGGTAGAGAATTAGGATTTAAGGTAAGTCATTCTTCCAGGTTTATAATAATTGCTGTTTCTGTGCCCCCTGACTATGAGTTGTTTTTGTTTTGGTTCATAGTATTTCCCAAGTATATAATTGTATACCAATGTGCGGTGTACTTGGTTAAATCTTGCTTTCTGGGATTACTGTGTTTTCCTTGCTAGAAGTTTTCTCAAAAAGAGGACTTAATTCTTTGTTGTTGTCTTTTTCCATAGCATCAAGTGCTCTGTGAGGCAGAGAGGAAGTAAATACTCAACAAATACTTATTAGGTGACTGGATCACCTCTAGAAATTTCTTTGAAACCAGTAGCTTAACCCTTTCCTGTAAATTATTTTAACATCTCCTTGGACAAGTTAACTGAGCGGTGGCATGATTTTAAGGTGGAATCCCCAGCATTTATTGAGTTAATACTTGTTACTTAGTATTTTAAGTAGTACTTACTATATTGTGCCATTATGTTCAAAGGCTTTAATAGATTATACTAAAGTCTTATCTCTTGTATCTGCTTGAAAACAGATAACTGATATTTGTATCTTTGTGTATTTCCTCAGCATACTCAAATGCTATGTAATTCTAGTAAATAGTTTTTGTCTGCTGAGGGCAGTAGATCTGAAAGTTTAATGAGGATGTCCCAAGTTGTTCACTATTTAAGCCTATTCTATTGATATACATGGTCTATAAATCCTGTCATTTGTATGTAATAGTACAGTAGTATGTAACAGTATATGTAATATATAATTCTTTAAAAATATATAATCTCTACTTTTGAGGCATAAATTTTTAAATAATGACATCATCTCAGTGGTATCTGATCATTTTTTTTCTTTAATTTTGGTGGGACTGGGTCAGTTAGTTGGATAATTTTAAGTGTAAGTTATCTTTAGAACAGACTGTTGCCCAGAACAAATCTAGGGTGAAATGGTAAATTGAAAAATAGGTAATAGTTTACTATAACTGGATACAAATTTAACTCTTTTATCTTTTGGGGGACTGTTATATTTTGACACTAAAGATCACTGTCCATGAGCTACATACCAATAAGTGAAGCTTGGTAACTATTAGAATACTTTTACCAGTGGAAAAAGGGACTTGGAGATACTCAGTTTGCCTGGCAAACAGCAACTGAGAAGAGCAAATAGTAGACCGTTCCCAGGGCTACTTTGGCTCCAGTATGGGTTGGTTCTTTGCATTGAACTTTTAATTATATTTAATTTAGTATAATAGAATGCTTTTTTAAAAAAAAAAAAAAAGATTTTATTTATTTATTTGACAGACAGAGATCACAAGTAGGCATAGAGGCAGGCAGAGAGAGAAGGGGGAGCAGGCTCCCGGCTGAGCAGAGAGCAGATGATGTGGGGCTCGATCCCAGGACCCTGAGATCATGACCCGAGCAGAAGGCAGAGGCTTTAACCCACTGAGCCACCCAGGTGCCCCTAATTCAGTATAATAGAATTTTTTTTAAAATGGGATTTTTGTCTGTATCAAGTGGTTTGTTTGTTTGTTTTGGTCTCAAGCTTTTTAAAACCTTCTTAAAGGAAAGGTTTTATTTATGAGAAAAAATTTTTTTACTTGAAATCTGCTGTTTAATTTCAGTGTGTATTTAAGAAGATGTTTTTATAAATGTAATGATTAGGTGAGTTTTTAATCAAGCATTTACAAAGAGCTGCATCATACATCATTGGTTTATGTATTTTTTGGTTGCATGTCTGATCTTCCCTTCTGGGACCCTGGTTTGGTAAGTGTGTATGTTAGATTTAGGTACCTAGGGTCTAAAAGCTTCTTGATTTGGACCTAAGAACCTCCAGAGCTTTTCATCATGTGTATTTATCTGTGTATGAAACTGGTAGTTAACTGTAATAATGTAAAGTGGGTATCTTAAAGCCTTAAATGATAACTGAGAAGTGTGCTTGGATGTCTTTACAAAAAGAAATTCAGATACCCTGTATATGTTTTCTCTTCCTACCTAGTGTATCTGGTTACTGTTGAATAGTTTAATTGTTCAGCTTACTGGTGGTAATTTAACCTCTTCTACTTTGAAATCACAAGCTAATTGCAATTATACAACTTTTCATAAAGTATAGTCAACCTTGGGGCACCTGGTTGGCTCAGTCAGTTAAGAATCTGCCTTTGGCTCAGTCATGAGGGTCCTCTGACTCCCTGGCCTGCTGCAGGCCCCCCTCTCTACTCCCCGCTGCTCATTCTGTCTCTGGCTTTCTCAAATAAATAAATAAAATCTTTTTTTTTTTTAAGACTTTATTTATTTATTAGTTAGAGAGAGAGAGAGCGCGAGCACAGGCAGACAGAGAGGCAGGCAGAGGCAGAGGGAGAAGCAGGCTCCCTGCCAAGCAAGGAGCCCGATGTGGAACTCCATCCCAGGACAGTGGGATCATGACCCGAGCCGAAGGCAGCTGCTTAACCAACTGAGCCACCCAGGCGTCCCTAAATAAATAAAATATTTTTAAAAAGTACAGACATCATTGTTTATAATTACTTTATTGCTATGGATTAACAAGTGTTTTAGTTTTGGCGAATAGTGAAATGTTTCACCTAGAAAGACAGACACAGCTCTTTACCAAGAAACCAGCACAGGTAATAAGCATTGTCTCAAAAGATTGTTAGGTTTCTAAGATGCTTGAAGACCCTAGGCCAGAAATGGGGACCCTTGTTTTGGTGGCTGTAATAGCTCCAAGGCATTGCTGCTCTCTGCTGTAATCCAGGGCACTCACTGTTCTTGACGGATGTTCACTTAGAGCCCCGTGATTATAACAGAGTGCTCATGTATTCAGAGCAGAAAGGACAAAGAGAAGACACGTAGACCATTTTAGAGGCCTGAGTGGCCTGAGAAATGCCTCCCGGCTGTGTGCATGAGATTGTCAGCCCTGGACTCTTGGGCCTCTAGGGTTGCTGGCACACATGCCATTGTTGGAGGTTTGTAACCCTGCTGTGGACGTGTCTTCACCTCCTGGATCACAGCAGGAACTTGGGGTGGGGCGTGCAGCATAGTTTGGGGTAGAGGAAGACCTAATAGCAAACTTGAGTTAACAAGCAGGAGTCACTTTTTTTGTTCTTGGGTTTTTTGTTTTTTTTTTTTTTTGGTAAGTAGTTACTTTTGCAGACCAATGTCATTTCATTCCCTTCCAAACTTTTTTTTTTTTTAATGTCCCCTGGACCTTTGGAGCTTCTTCTTCTTCTTCTTCTTTTTTTTTTTTTTAAAGATTTTATTCATTTATTTGACAGATAGAGATCACAAGCAGGCAGAGAAGGGGTGTGGGGGAAGCAGGCTCCCTGCTTAGCAGAGAGCCCAGGACCCTGGGATCATGACCTGAGCGGAAGGCAGAGGCTTTAACCCACTGAGCCACCCAGGGGCCCCTTTTTGGAGCTTCTTAATTAGAAACTTCCACATATCAGCATTTCCTGATCCAAACTTTTATTCTAGAGTTGGGCTTGACAGCTTCTGGTTCCCTCAGAACCAGAGGTTCCTCAAGCCATGGAAAGAAAATTATCTTTCTTAAGCTTAAAACCAAATTGCTAAGTACACTGCTGAGAACAGTTACAAAATAACTAAATACCATTATATCATCCCTGTAGTGTTTGAGAGTTTTGTTCTGGACAACATAACTGTTGAGATTTGGAAGTTAATCGTTTTTTATATTCAGTTTATCACCAGGCCAAGATGGGAACTTTAGAGAGCCAGCTGTATACATACTATGTCGCAGTTAGCTTGAATCATTTGGATTCTTTTGTTTGCAAGCAATGGAGAGAGATGATCTTAAGCAAAGTGGGGATTTGTTTGAGCAAGAGCTGGGTGGCCAGTCCTCAGAGCTGCCTTATGCCTTAGGTAAAGGCAGCTCCTGGGATCTCAGCAGCCAGAACTGGCAGCCTCCCCCCGGCCCCCCCAATGCCGGGTGTCACTAAATGCCAGGCATCACTAAACTAACTGCCTTCCTTGCTCTCAAAATCAGATTCCTAGAGGGGAGGAGCTTGTCTCAGGCTTAGGTTAGATCAAGTTTCCAGGTCTGGATCAATTACTGTGGCCAGAGGGAATGATTACTATGATTTGCGAAATAAAGGGTTTAGGAGGGAGGGAGGGGAAAGAAGAGGGACTGAACACACAAAAGGCTTAGCTGACCTAGAGTTAATTTCAGATAGGAAAATACGGAAGGAGGAGATAATTAGTTTTGGGTTATTATTTGTGAATTGTCTGCTAGCAGTCTTAACTGTTTGACCTAGGGTTTTTCTTGAGGGAAGAATGTTTGGAATTCAATAGGTTTTTGTTATTTTAACTATAAAACAAAGAAAATGACCTATCTCAGTAATAGTTTAAAGAAATGAAAATGTATGCATCAGAAACTTTGATTTTTTTTTTTAGCCTTGAGAAGATAGAATTTCAGTTTCTTTTTTTTTTTTTCTTCTTTCACCCCATCATCATCTAGTTTGTCATTGGGGACATTTTTTTCTTGGTCATTAAAAAGCTTATTTAATAATTTTTTTGCATTTAATCCTAATGTAACAATAATAGTCAAAGAAAATGAGTAAAATAAATACCAAATTAGGGGATGTTTTGTGACTGGTGAGACCTGATTGGATTTTTTTTCCATATATTTATTCTTTAATACAATGAATTTGCATTTATTCTTGGTAATTCAGCCATCAGTAAGCCATTATAACCATGTTTTTCTTTAAAGAAAGTTGCCATGTAATATGCAGTCACTTTGGGTTCATGCTGGTCTTTTGTTTCTTGGGGTTTTAGAGGTTATATTTCAAAATTTAAAATATTAAAAATTTTTAAATAGTTAAAAAGCATTTTCTCTATTGATATGGTTGATTTGGAAAACAACATTAATTGCTAGTCCACAATATTCTGTGTTTTTAGTTACATAATATAAAACGTACAACTTTGACAATTAAGTGTTAAATGCTACATGAGTGACTGGGATCATGAGTTATGGGAATTTAGCAAAACAGCAAGAGGTAGTTGTATTAACTAATAACCTGAATACATGATTAGTACTACATAAATTAGGGATAATTTATCAAGTTTGTTTTGCAGAAATTTTGCGTTGGGAGGCAAATGGTGTGTTCCTGTTAAAATAGGCAAGAAAATATTTTATGTTTTAATGTTTATATAGTTCTCTCTGACCTCCGCAGTGCTACTTACAAGAATTATTAAACCTGATTAAATATATGCGTTCTTGCTGCTTACTCTGGCACCACTCATAGAGTTGCTCGTGGGAGAGGCAGTGTGATCACAAATGTGGAACCAGCGGTTCAGACTCTGCCCTTGTAATTCACTGGAGGTGCGGGGTGGGGGGGGGGGTGAGGTGGTGGCTGGCAGTGGCCGTCCCGCTGGAACCTTGTTTTGCTGTTGGCTAACACATGCGACCTCTCCTTGGACCAGTATAATCTGTGTTTGGAGACAAATGCCTGAGCTCCCCAGGTGAATTTTGTATATTCCACATATAAAATATAAGTATTTTATGTTAGCCTCCAAATAGACACGTCCAATTTGAAGCTTTGTCTGTTGCATTTTGTGAAACATGACTATATACTGAAACCTAATTCATGTATAGATTGCCTTGTTAAGAATCTCCTTAGTAGCTCCTCCGTTCACCTTGAGAATCTTTTTTTTTTTTTCCACCTTGAGAATCTTTTTTCTACAGTTGTGTGTTTTAAGAGTAGAAGCTGTCATACCCCCTGCTCCCCTTAGGGCCCTAATGACCAACTATACCAAGAAGCACACTTACATTTTTCTCCCCTCACTCCTTAATAGGATAATCTAGGGTTATTCTGGGTATATTTAACCATATTTTCTTGCTCAACAAAATAGAATTTAAATGAGATTTTAATCAGATAGTAAGCCTTATAGGACCTTGGTTATTGAAGGGGTAGGTTAATGTTGGAGGGAGCTCAGCAGTTCAGTAAAGTGATTCAAGCCTTTTGCAGGGAACTTTTCCAGCCCAAACCACCACCTGTAAACTTGGAAGAATTTACAGATTAAGGCAGTTTATCCCCCTAACACCATCTATCCCGATGGCTCAGTTCACAACCACTTGCGTCACAGAAAGAAGCATGTCTTTATTACAGTTACTGCCACCCGTGCTGCCAATCTCGGTAAAATATTATCAGAGTAGGGTTTTGTTACACAGTAGGATCATAATTGGGCACCACCGAGTTAATAATAGTTTCAGCAAAAGATGAAACTAGTATGTTGGTATCTCTATAAAAATAATTTTGTGTCAATTAGGGAGACTTACTTCAAAGGTCTTCTCCAAAAGTTACGGTGTTTTTTTTTTTTTTTTTTATCTTAAGCAAATGATGGATTAAAACAACAAACTGATTTTGCTGAAATAATCTTGACTGGTTTTCTTGTGGCAAAATTACTAATGCTTTAGCAATTTAGTAAAAATTTATTAGATTTAGTGATTTATAACAATTTAGAATTAGCATCTTCGTAGGATCTCAAGAAATCTTAATGAGCTTCGTATTCTGAAAAGATTTTTCCTGAAAGTTTGTGGGAAGTTTCCTAAATCATAAAAAGTACTGATAAAAAGGCTAATGTTGGTAGGAGGGATAGAGTAAAAGAAACTGTATAAAAACCAAGTGAGAATTATCCTGAGTTATTTTTATTTTGGGAGTCTATCAGAATTGGCGATAAGCTTGCCCAAGTGTGAAGTAGTAATAAAGTGTGTACCCGGAAGTGTACTGTGGCCTTGTTTATAACGACAAAAGGTTGCAGACAACCGGGCTGCCTCTTTGGTGGGACCAGGTAAATAAATTCTGTGTCCATATGAGTAGCAGAACAGTGTCCCTCTTAGAAGGAGGAGATGCTTTGGTTGCGGGGTGAGGAATGTGTGCCCAGATTTGCTGAGTAAAATCAAGCTGCCCAGGCGTATGTAGTTTGCTGCCATTTGTATGTGTGGATTAAAACAACATGCAAATACCTGTTCGCTTATGCAAAATTCCATCGGGAAGTACACCAGAAACTGGTGGCAGCTGGCTGGCCTGGAGCCGGGTAGGGTGGGGAGAGAAGCATGAGGAAGACTTCACTGTGTATCCCGTCTCTGCCTTTTGTATTATATGCAGATATTTCGTATTAAAAAATAAATAGGGGGGTGCCTGGGTGTCTCAGTGGGTTAAAGCCTCTGCCTTCGGCTCAGGTCATGGTCTCAGGGTCCTGGGATCAAGCCCCACATCATCTGCTCTCTGCTCAGCGGGGAGCCTGCTTCCCCCTCTCTCTCTGCCTGCCTCTGCCTACTTGTGATCTCTCTCTCTCTTTCTCTGTGTCAGATAAATAAATTAAAAAATAAATAAATAGGAAGGAAATAGTCACTGGTTCTGTTGGTGTATCGAGGGAAGGAGGTATTGCTTGCCACCCCCATTGTTTTCCAGACTTCAGGTCCCCACTGCAGTCTTTGTTTTTCACACCTGACATACACTAGTCTTTAAGGAATTCTTTGCTTTGTATCTGTGGGAAACACAGTCTAAATAGGCATTTACTTTGTAGAGGATTTTTTTTTTCTTTGCAGGACCTGTTTTCTGGCTTTTTTTTTTTTTTTTTTTTTTATTTTTTTTTTGGTTTTTTTTTTTTTTTTTTTTGTGAATTCGTGATTGGTGATGATTTGGTAAGAAGTAAATAACATTCATTTTGTCAAAAATAGCCATGGGATAAAGTTAAACCAGTCATTCTCAAGGGATGTAGTTTCGATTGGAATTTTTTAAAAGTCCAGCCAGGATGTTAAGATTTTTATTTGTTGCAAATATATTCCTAGTTTGTTTGCTTTAAACTTTTTGTTACTGTCGTGTAGAAGTTTAAGCATATAACCAGTTGATTGGTTTTCTTCTGTGCTTTTTAAACTTAAAAAATTATCTGGTCACTTGATCCATCTGCTGTGCACCTAATTTTTATAACCTGACTTCATATCTTGCTTCTTCTTGACCATTTTAGGCCTGAGTTTCAGGAATTTTCACTGTGGGTTTATAGTATATTTCTCAGCTTAGAGATTCCTTGACCCAGTATATTATTTTATCCAGAAATGAGTGGATTCAGGGATTGGTACCAAACTGACTCACAGGATTGACTCATAAATTTAAAAATTAGAGTCTCTGGGTAGCTAGTACTCGAGAAAGTTCCTTGGGAAGTTTCCTAGTTGATAAATATAAATTTCAGGTCACAGAGCTGCTTGATACTCTGAATAGAATGGGAATTACATAAATGTTTACATCAACTTAGGGTAACTGGTTAGATTCCTCTTTTCTAATTTAGGGATTTTTCTTTTCTTTTTTCTTTTTTTTTTTTTAGAATTTATTTATTTATTTGACAGAGATCACAAGTAGGCAGAGAGGCAGGCAGAGAGAGAGAGAGGGAAGCACGCTCCCCTCCGAGCACAGAGTCCCATGCAGGGCTCCATCCAGAACCCTGAGATCATGACCTGAGCCAAAGGCAGAGGCCCAACCCAATGAGCTACCCAGGTGCCCCTAATTTAGGTATTTTTCTACGTTTAGATAAAATATCAAGGATTTTTAATTAGATTGCTCCATGTCCCATAGAGTGCCAAGAACAAAATATTGTTCCCTGTACTTTTTTCACGTTTTTTTCTTTTAAGAGGGTGTATGTCTGTCAACCTTCCAGAAACCTGAATTCCCCAGTTTCCTAGTTCCTGTCAGGAAAGAAGCCATTCCAGGGTACTATGATGGGGAAAGAAGAGAGGGTAGCCAAAATAATGTGAAGCCTCTGAAGAATATGTATTTGTGGGAGATACATACTTGGGTTTTCTTAAGTTATATTGACATTTTAGGAAGAAATGATTAATTCACTTTGGAGATATGTTACTCGTCATATTTATTGTCAGGTTCGATTTTCCCGTCTTGTACTTTCAGGGAGGAAATAATGCCGGCCATACAGTTGTTGTAGATTCTGTGGAATATGATTTTCATCTTTTACCCAGTGGAATAATTAACCCAAATGTTACTGCATTCATTGGTAAGTGTATGAACTGAACCACTTGGGGTCCCCCCCCCTCAGTTGATAATTGTGTTCATTTTTCATTATCTGAGCTGATTTCATCTCTCACTACTCAAATAATTCATTGATCCCTTGTTAGTCTTCACCTTGGTATCTTCTGGAATATACCTAACTGGCTATTTTACAACTCTGTCTTTTAACGCTAATACTTTTTGGAAAATAATTTGTGTTTAACTGTCATTGGCAATCTTAATTTTATAAACTAGATCATCAAGTTAGCTTTCCAAACACTAATGCACAGTGAGCAATATGAGGCGTGTTTCATGGATTAGTTCTGAACCCTTATAATAACATGATGCAATCTGCAATCTTTTCTTCTAGTTTTTTAATCTTTAAAAATGCTAATCACTTTAACCCACTAAATTGACTTTCTCATCACTAATACGATATGATTCCCTAATTTGAAAGGCCTTGATTTAGCATCTACTGTAACTTGGTTCCATTTGCCTAGAACGATGCAGTTTGGTTCTTTCAAAAAATCAGTTTTACTTTGTTTCAAAGAAATTTGAAATTATACTGAATGTAATATTAGTGTTTTATATTCCATGGATTGTGTATTTACATTACACTACTGTTTAAAACTGGAATCATTTCTTTAGTAACTCCCTTGATCAGATGTCCCATTTGTCAAAGTCCTGATTCTTACACTATTCTAGGTAAGGGTTATCGAAGATGTCTGTATAGATATTTAAGGTTGGGATTTGTTTGCTTTCCTTTAGGAAATGGTGTGGTAATCCATCTTCCTGGATTATTTGAGGAAGCAGAGAAAAATGTCCAAAAAGGAAAAGGTATGGAAAGAATGACCACTTTGCCTAGGGACTAGTTTGTTTTTTGGAAATTTCATGGGGATCTCATGTCAGACAAAGTTAACATTTTGTCTTATACTTTAAAATTGCTGGTTATTGTGGGGCAGCTTTTTCAATGTCAGTTAATTGTATTCATTTTAATCAGTATTTTAAACAAAAGACACACATAACATGGTCATTGTGTAAGCCCGGACTTTTCACACCTGGGTCCTCCGCAGTGTCTCTCAGCTGCTGGGATTACTGTCCACTGGCAGTGAGACTCAGAGATTCCTGAGTTCTTTTTGTCATTTGTGCTCAAGTCGGTGTCCCCATCTCCCAAACCAAACATTAACTTCCTGAGTCAGGAAGCCAGCGAGGTCCCCTTGGCACACCGGGTCAGTCTTGTTTCTGTTGGTTATAGAGCCCAGGGATAAAAGTGGGTTGTTTACTTCCCTCCCTCCAGATGAAGGAAGTGCTTCTTCTATGACAGGTATTCACTTCCATTCCACAAAAAACAGTGTGTTTTAAGTCTTCATTTCCTGCCCTTCCTAGTAATCTCTTGTGGGTTTTTGGAAGGCTGTTTACATTCAGTGTGGCTGCCTTGCTAGGGCTCGAGGGGGAATTTGGTCATGTAAATAATACACAGTTGAGGAAAAGCATTGTCTCCCCTTAGCTTGGCTCATATTTAAAATACTCAGTTTCATTATGTTGTGAAAGTTCATTGTTCAGGTTTAAAAGCAGCAACGCAACCTCAAGTGTTCCTAGCAACTAAGTCTGACTGCACGGAATGCTGCCTGCCCTCCTACCATCTCTGTTGTCCTCTCTGCATTTTTTACTTAGGTGTCGCTGGCTGCTTTTGAGTTCAGTCAGCTGGTTCCCGTGTTGCCCTCTGTTCTCCTAAATCCCCTTTAAAAATTTCCTTTCTTTTTCCTTTTGGCCTGTCTTACTGGCTGAATCCACTCTACTCTCTTAGTAATACTTTCTGTATAATATGCCTGAAGCCAACTTTAGAATACGTACTCAAAAACAGCTATAGAGAGGGAGGCTTAATATTCCCCTTTCACTTTTAGCACTCCCTCTTTATAAGGAATCCTTTTCGAGACACGTCTTTGGATTTTATCAAAATTAACAGCCAAGTTTTACTGTCTAGATACTAGCTTTGAAAATGTTTAGAGCTTGGCAGCTTATTCTTAGAATGCATGTAGCTCACTAAGGTACTATCTTTAAAGAAACATCCATTTAGACTCATTTATTCATTCAGCAGTAGTTCTTTGAACACTTATGGGATGATAGTCCCCATGCTATGAAAATTCATGGTCCCTGCTCTCAGGCATTCGCAGCTAAATGGAGAGATGTGTATATCATGTTATAAGTCATCGTAGTAAGGGCGGTGGTTGATAGTGCTTTGGAGGAATTAGTGAGAACATTTTATTATTTCATTTAATCCCACTTATTTATAATTGTCTTTTGGGAGTGGGTACTAGTCCCAAAATTAACCCTTTTCTTGAAATTCTCCTCCTGCTCTGCAGCTAATTACCCCTCCCCTGCCTCTAACAATAATGACCTTTTCCTCCCATTTGCTTTTGGATTCTTAGAAGTATTTTATGTGGATTTGGTTGGCTTACGTTTGGAGCTGTTTAGAATAAAATATTTAGACAGAATAAGTGAATGAGTGTAGATATAATGAATGACAGGTGAGAAAATTCTTGTTTAACATGTTTCCTATACAGAAGACAAGATGTGTAAGTGATTACTTCTGTGAAGAACACTTTTAAACATTGTATTTCTAAAGAAATGAGATATTATACAAAGTGTTTAATATGCTGTATCTTTTTTCTCCTTCTCTCTAGGTCTGGAAGGCTGGGAAAAAAGGCTTATCATATCTGACAGAGCTCATATTGGTAAGGGGCACATAACGCATTTAACTGTCTTATTGTCAGAAACTTGTCACATGGTAGCATTTTGTAGCCAATTTTTCTTTAATTTTAGTGAAGACTAAA
This sequence comes from Taxidea taxus jeffersonii, assembly GCA_003697995.1. Classification (NCBI taxonomy): domain Eukaryota; kingdom Metazoa; phylum Chordata; class Mammalia; order Carnivora; family Mustelidae; genus Taxidea; species Taxidea taxus. Next base: position 51,746 of record ML112021.1, on the reverse strand, counting down.
TAGGATGGATTATATAGTTGGGCTCCAAATTACATGAAATCTTAGTACTTTTTTTCTTTTTTCTTTTTTGGTCTTTTGTTAAGCCTAGTCCTTAACTGGGTTCAGTTTTACCAATTTTTGAAGAAAGAATTAGCTAACCAAATGAGTCATAAAAGCAGTATTTCATGAGACATCTCTAATTCTGTTATAAAATACACCACATCAAAGTATTTATTTGCACATTAATTATGTAAAAACAGGTCTGCTCTCTGGCAAATTATTGAGTGAACTCTTTGTGTCTTAAATGTAATAATGCAATTTTCAATGGTTCAGACTTCATTCAGAGTTGCCTCCTCGTGATTAGTTAGAGCAAACTGGATTCTCAAGGTAATTTCAGCCCCACTAACAAATTTGAAGTTTGTTTCCCTGTTACTTTCCTATCTGAGGTGATGGAATTGTTAATTATCGAGACAATAACCTGGAAAGAGAATGGACTGGTACAAACTCTTCAGTTGTATTTAAATACAGATGTCCCCTGAGGCAGTGGCTACTCCGGTTTTAGCCTTGACCCCCATTTAAGAGCAGCGCCAGTAGGGGTACCTGGGTGGCTCATTCTGTGAAGGGTCTGACTCGACTTCAGCTCAGGTCTCCATCTCAGGGTCATGAGTTCAAGCCCCGCATTGGGCTCCACCCTGGGCATGGAGCCTGCCTATATTTTAAAAACAGCCAAAAAAGAGGAGCCCATCAAATTTTTTAAGTATCCATGCCTCCAGACAACAGTCAGAGGCTGGAAGTCTGTGTGTAGCCTCAGTAATGCAAGAAAATAACTTCTTTGAAGTAAACTGTGCTGGACTGACATGTCTTACTCACCTTTTCTAGCCTCTTTAGAAGCTTACTAGATCATTGACTTCAGACCGTTCTTTTCTCTATGTAAGCACTTAAAGCTGCACCCTGCCTTAGCTACATTGTACAAATATTGACAGTTTGTGTGTTTATTTCCATTCAGTAGAAAATACTTGGTATTGCTTTTGTGATTTCTGTTTGACCTATGAGTTATAAGTTATTGAGAAATGTTTAAATTTCTTTTTTTTTTTTTTAAAGATTTTATTTATTTATTTGTCAGAGAGAGAGCAGGAGCGAGCACAGGCAGACAGAGAGGCAGGCAGAGGCAGAGGGAGAAGCAGGCTCCCTGCTGAGCAAGGAGCCCGATGTGGAACTCGATCCCAGGACAGTGGGATCATGACCTGAGCCAAAGGCAGCCGCTTAACCAACTGAGCCACCCAGGCGTCCCGAGAAATGTTTAAATTTCTAAATATTGGATGATTTTTCTGATTTCTCCTATTTCTAATTTTGTTGCAGACAGAGAATATACTTTATGTATGCTCTCCATCTTTTTAAATTTGTTGAAACTTGTTTTCTGGCCCAGCACAGGGTCTGCTTTGGTCCGTGTTCTACAGGCACTTAGAATATGTGTTTTTTTGAATAGAGTTGTTGAGTGTTCTTGAAGTGTTTGTTAAGCAGTATTCAGATCTTCTGTGTCCTAAGCTGATTTCTTCCCTGCTTGCTGTCAGTCACCTAGAAAGAGAGGCATGTTGAAACCTCCAACAAGAACTGAGGACTTGTCTATTTTTCTTTTCAACTTCTGTCAGTCTTTGCTTTGTCTGCTTTGAAGCTCAGGTAGATTGCATGTATATTTAAATTTACATTTTTGATGAGTTAACTCTTTCATCATGATGAAATATCCTCCTTTTCTATGGTAATATTCCTTATTCTTTAATATTCCTTATTATCAAAGCCTGCTTTGATATTAATATACCCAGCAGAGTTTGTTGTTTTTTTTTTTAAGATTTTGTTTATTCATTTGATAAAGATAGAGTGAGAGAGAACATGAGAGGGTTCGAGAAGGTCAGAATGAGAAGCAGACTCCCTGTGGAGCTGGGAGCCTGATGTGGGACTCGATCCCGGGGTTCTAGGATCATGACCTGAGCCGAAGGCAGTCACTTAACCAACTGAGCCACCCAGGCACCCTAGCCAGCAGAGCTTTCTTGAGATTAGTATTTGCATGGTCTTTTTCAATCTAATAATCTTTCATTTATCTATTTTATCTATATCTTTGCATTTACAAGGCATTCATTATAGACTAAATATAGTTAAGTCTTTTATTCATTGTATTTGCTTTTAATTGATGTGTTTAAATCATTTATTTTAATATAGTTAATTATCAGTATGATTGTATTTATATCTTTTTTCTATTTGTTTCTTTTGTTTGCGTTTTTTCTTCTTTTTGCCGATTTCTTTTAGATTTAACATTTTAAATATTATCTGTACTATTAGTTTACTAGTTTACACCTCCCTTTTTGTGAATTTTGGTAGTTCTGGGATTTATAATATACAACTTTAAGCGATCATTATCCGCCTTAAAATAACAACATTTAACCCAAGATTTTTTTTTTTTTAGATTTTATTTATTCATTTGACAGAGAGAGAGAGAGAGATCACAGAGAGGCAGAGAGGCAAGACCTGAGATCATGACCTGAGCTGAAGGCAGAGGTTTAACCCACTGAGCCACCCAGGTGCCCCATAACCCAAGATTTTTATAAGAAAATGTTTCTGTTTCCCTCGTCCAGTCCCTTATGTCATTATTGTCATACGTTTCATGTCCACATCGTAATAAACACTATAATGTGTTCTTAATAGTTTTGCTTTGAACAGCCAGTTTCCTTACAGAGAAATCTAAGGAGTCCATTGTTGGCCGGTTCTTTACATTTAGCATACTTTAGCAAGTACGCAAGAAACTATCTATTTATAATTGTGCCCTGTCTCATTGAAATGCGTAACAAAAGCTGAGACTTTTGTGAGAAGTGGCTGAGACTTCAAATTTTTTTAATCATTTGTAATGCAGGTTGTTGGGTGGTCTGTCCTTTGACTCAGCAACTCCCTGATGAAAGACCTGGTGTGGTGCCTGGGGTGGTGGTGGTGGGCACCAAGGATTCAGAAAAGACCAATGAAAATTCCTAGTGGAGCTTATAGTCTAATAGGGGTAGACATAATAAATGAGATGAACATGTGATAATTTGCCATGGCACGTAGCGATGAGTTCCAAGGAGAGAAAGGAGCCCTGTGGACCATCTGGCAGTCTCTAGGAGGCGGGTGGGGATCTCTAACTTCAGATAAAGTGGCTGGGGACGTTACACTGTGAAGATGACCTTCACAGCATCTGCTGAAGGGGATGACCGATGAATAGGTTCTAGAGACACGAAGTAAAACACTGTTGGTAACAGTGCCGTATTGTGACTTAAAAATCTGTTCAGAGGGTAGATCTCATGTTAAGTGACCACAATTTAAAGAACAAAAACCAAAAAACTCTTTGAGGAAAGAAGACCTAAGGAGATGGGAGAAGTCAGCAAAGTGGATACTATGGGTACTGAGGCTCACACTGGATACATACGGTGTAACATTAATAGTGTTAATCAAACAACGATAAAAATAAAAAAAGATGGTGTTAATGAAACTTACCTACTGAACACGTATAATCATCTTTTATAAAAATAAAACTGAGTCCCTGAGGCAGCACTTTTTGTCCTCAGTATCGAGGCTTTAGAAAATGGAAGAGATACTCAACGCAACTTCACACAAAAACTATTCTCTCAAAAACAGTGTTAGCGGAGGTATTAAGGCTCCATGCCACAATGGAGCTTTATGAAAGTAATTATGTTGATTTCCCTAATAGCTCCCTGGGGCCTAGAAAAACCTAAAAACCATTAGCTCTGTGGCAAGGTACTAAATTAACTTTGAAAAATATGGTTTACCTGCTTCCCATCAACCATTTACTTGTGATTTGCCATGTGCCTTTGTAACTCATTTGAACATAGAAGATAAAGCAGATACTTAAATGTAAAATGTCTTTTCTTTCAAAAGAAATGGCTTCCTCCAGCATCTCAGATTTTGTCCTAACTGACTAGGAAGGTCGGAATTTAATTAAACAGCTTCTTAAGAACTATTCTGGCCCCTCAAAAGTAGATGAGAAAGGAAGGCTATAAGGTGTATACTGAATTAGGAGCGTGACAATAAACTAATGCCTATTATATATGATAGCTCTTATTAGAAATAAGCAAACATTTTAACACAGCACACAATACAGCAAAACGCCCAGTAAGTGTACAATATTTTACCCCTTTCACCACAGACTACCTTGTTATACAGAACCTTTCTCATGCCTGAAAAAGCTGCTCTGCTAGCCAAACATGTAACAGACCTATACACTGACAGCTGTAAGACACTGATGAAAGAAATGGAAAGATACTCTGTGCCCAGGGACTGGAAGAATTAGTATTGTTAAGATGTCCGTACTACCCGGAGCAATCTACAGATTTAGTGCAATCTCTCTCAAAATTACAGTGGCATCTTTCACAGAAGTAGAACAAGCAGTCGTACAACCTGTACGGAACTACAAAGAAGTGGAATAGTCCAGGCAGTCCTGAGCAAGGAAACCCCAAAACCCCACAGACTCAAAGACAGGGAGAGCATATTGGTAGCTGCCAGACAGGCAGTTGGGAGGGGTGTGCAAAACGGGCGAGGGTGGTCAGAGGTTACAGACTTCCAGTTACAGGATAAAAAAGTCATGGAGATGTCCTGGACAGCATGGCGACTCTAGTTAATAATACCGTATGGCATTGTTTGAAAGTTGCTAAGATAATAGATCTTAGAAGTTCTCAGCATGGGGCACCTGGGTGCCTCAATCAGGAGAGTATCCGGCTCTTAATAATCTTGGGTCTTCATCTCAGGGGTGTGAGTTCAAGCCCCTCGTTGGGCATGGAGCCTACTTAAGAAAATTAAAAAAAAAAGTTCTCATCACACACAAAATAAATCTGTGGCTGTTTATGGTGTTGGATGTTAACGAAACTCACTGTGGCAGTCATTTTGCTGTATATACAAATACCCAATCATTATGTTCTGCACCTGAAACTAATGTTGTATGTCTATATATCTCCATTAAAAACAAAAGCTTCTCTGATGACCTTTCCTAGTTATTATCTAGTCCCCCTCACCAAGGGTAACCACTGTTCTCTCATCATAGATTGGTTTTGTTTGTGTTTGAATTTTATACAAATTACACATTTATGTAATCTGTTGTGTCTGACTTCCACTCAGCAGTATGCCCATTGGAGTCCTCCATGTTATTAAATGAAGCAGTACCTTTTTTTTTTTTTTAAGATTTTATTTATTTATTTGACAGACAGAGACCACAAGTAGGCAGAGAGACAGGCAGAGGGAGAGGGAGGAAGCAGGTTCCCCTCTGAGCAGGGAGCCCAATGTGGGACTCTATCCCAGGACCCTGAGATCATGACCCGAGCCGAAGGCAGAGGCTTTAACCCACTGAGCCACCTAGGTGCCCCGAAGCAGTATCTTTTTTACATTGCTGAATTGTATATCCCCTTTTATGAATATGGAACAATTTATCCTTTTTTTTTTCCAATTTTTTTTTCAATTTATCCATTTTTACCGTGGATGAAACTTTGAGTCATTTCCAATATTGAGTTATTACAAGTAATATTGCTCTGCACATTCCCGTAAATACCTTGTGATGTATGATAGGCCAGTGTAGTTTAAGGATGTCATTGCTACCCAGTTCTGTGGCACTGAGACAGATAGTGATTTGCAGGATAATTTTAAATCACACAATAAAAACCTAGTTTCTGTATTGTGATCACCTCGTGTAGGAAGTGTTGGAACTCCCCATGAGACCACTAGGGAAGGCTGTTAGCCTGTGCTTATTAACTTTGCCTGGCAAAGGAGATGACTGCTTTGACAATAATGCAGTGTCTCAGAAAGGGAACTTGGGGCAAAAAAAGGCTTTAGGATCAAACCCTAGAGGCTAGGGTTGATCAGAGGGTGGCTTAAAGTCTGATCTCCTTGATTTTTTTTTTTTCCAGCTTCAACATCTATAACTACATTAGTCTTCTGACACTGCCAAATAGTTCTTTTACACATGCCACCACTCGTTCTGGGAACCTCATATCAGTCATTCTGTTTCACATTTATACATTTCAACTTGCTGGGTACAGTAACAGTCATTAGTGAAAATTAGTAAACCAAGAAGCCATGGTTTAATGTACGGAAAAATGACCCAGTTGTACTTAAGTGGGTGAATTTTATGGTATGTAAATTATATTCTCATAAGGGTTTTTTTTGAAACAAAAGAAGCCTTGGTTAAAGGTTTGAAGACCAAATTCTAGGCCTGCCTGTTCCATAAATATTTGAGAACTTGTAGGCTCAGGAAATCAACTTGTAAGCTAACTGACATGGTCCCAAGACTCATAAAATACTGGTGGGAGAGAGTGAATGTGTGGGTGTGAGTGCGCTTGCGCGTGCAGACCCAGGAAAAGGCACATTCAGGCAGAAGGGTATGCCTTGTAGCCTCAGATGCGGAAGAATGTCCTTGTGACCCAAGGGCAGAAAGGGGCCCCAGATGAAAGAGCGCGCGCTATCCGTGCACGGAGGCCACATCAAATTATCCTGTCTTTTTCTTTTGAGCAGTAGAAAGCCATTGACTTTTAAAGGCATAGGGGGTGGTGACATCATACTTGTATCTTGGAAAGATGGCTTTAAAAATTGGAAAGTTGCATTAAAAATTATGAATTTGAGATGTCCAGGAGTGGAAATAGGCACCCTCATTAGCCGGCTATAGTTTTGGCTGGAGACAGTGGAAGCTCGTGAGAGACTGGTGAGCAAGAGAAAGAGAGAGAGATGGCAGAATAACCCGTGGATGTGTGGAAGGTAGAAGTGAAGAAAAGAGGGGATCCTAGTAAACTGAGCTTCATAGAATTGTGGGGTACCCTCTTACTGACAGTTTCTAAAATAACATAGGTTGCAGTTAGTAGGAATGAACAATCGGGCATATTTCCATATTCGTATACCTATTGGCATACTAAACCTTCGCTCCCACCATTGTTGCTGCTTTTTAAAATGCATACACTTGGGGTACCTGCATGTCACAGTTGGTTGAGCCCCAGTTCTTGGTTTCAGCTCAGGTCGTCGGGCTCCACACTTAGCATGGAGTTTGCTTGAGATCCTCTCTCCCTCTCCCTTTGCCCCTCCTGCTTGTGCCCCCCCCCCTTTCTTTCTCTTTCTCTCTCCTCCCCCACAAATAAATCTTTTTTAAAAAATAAAATGTATCCATTTGATTAGTCCTGATGAAATTAGGCTAAGGAATTTATAGCTTAAGTAATTTAAAATGCAGTATATTTTGCTCCTCCTATATTACCTTTGTCTCAACAACAATTGTGATTTGGTTTTTTTCCCCTCAGTATTTGATTTTCATCAAGCTGCTGATGGTATCCAGGAGCAACAGAGACAAGAACAAGCAGGAAAAAAGTAGGTGTTTTTTTTTTTAATTTTCCGTGCAGTTTAAGCATATCCCGACCCTAATGTTTAAATTGTAGGCCAGAGGTTTAAGAAAAATTATTAGAATATCCTGTTTAGATTCCAGAGAAAATCAATAGGATTGTGAAATTAAACTTATAGAAAATAGCAAAGACAGAAAATAGTCAAAGTACCTTCATTCTCTGTGATGATCTGTCACAAGAACTCCATCTTTCTTGTCTAACTCAAAGCTTATTCTGATTTATTTTTAAGCTTGGGTACCACAAAAAAGGGCATTGGCCCAGTTTACTCTTCCAAAGCTGCTCGGAGTGGACTGCGGATGTGTGATCTGGTTTCTGACTTTGATGGCTTCTCTGAGAGGTAACTAACTTGGTTTTCAGAGTGGAAAGAGTAAATGGGGTTTTTGGAATTTCTCAATTCCAGGATGCAAAATCAGTGGTTGACTTTCTTGGTTTAATTTGGACTTTAAAGTAATTTTTATTACTTAATTTCAAATTAAACTTCATGAAAAGTAACCTCATGATGATATCCTAGCAGTACTCCAAGAAAGCAAAGCCAAAATTATGTTTAAGGATTGGGGTTTGGAATGCTTTGCTGAGAAACATTTCAGGGGATGCTTTGGTGGGGTTACCACATCCTAGAGTCTTGACCCACCGATTTTCAGTTCTGGAGACCCCCCCCCCCTTACCCCCACCAAGACATAATTAAGCTCTTAGGTACCGGTGAACGGTTGTGTGCCAAACTCACCTTAAAAAATAGAAATTGCCTCATTGACACTTACTCTCTAGAAAAATCTCCATGACAAACCTAATCGTCATCAAAGCTTTATAGTGACTCATTGACAGAGAGTTTGGTGGTTGCATTTAATAACAGTTGGCATCAAAGGCTCTACCTCAGTCTCTTTTAAAAGTGTCATGTAGACCATCCCCTTTTATTTTTCACACAGTGTAATATAATTCAAATTTAAGTGTTGTTACAGATTTAAGCTCTTCCCCTTCCCTCCACACACATCACCTTCCACACACACATTATGCTGTTGGTATTCCTAAATTTGAGTTAAAAATGCTATTTTTGAGTGTATCATTATTCATTGATCTATTTAGATTTTGTTTCTTAAAATGTAGCTTCAGTTTGGGATTCATTTGTTATTAAAACCACTTATCTACAGAAACCATTTGAATTGAATGATATTATTTGGACTCTTTTTAGTTGAGCTAATGTCTTGATTTATCTCTGTTTCTCAGGTTCAAAGTTCTGGCTAACCAGTACAAATCTATATACCCTACTCTGGAAATCGACATTGAAGGCGAATTACAAAAACTCAAGGTAGTACTCTCATGTTCTTTGTAAAACTTGTATGCCAGATTGGCATCTAAGATCTTTCGTTCATTCGTGTTTTGCATTAGGAACTGCAAACCTAAGAATTAAGAACATAGAGTGTTAATTTCCTTTTTGGAAATTACACTGTGAGAAGTTATATGTTAAATAATTTGTAATATAATAAATGCCACACAGATAGGTGTAAATATCTCATTGACGATAAGAACTAGTAAAGCAAATTACTTGTCCTTTTTAAGTCTAAAAGCATATAGGCCTACCTAAAAGGATAGGACATATTTGAGTCACCTCACATGATGTGGCTGAAAGAAAAGATTGAGTAGGGAGCAGAGAGTTAGGAGTTCACGGGTCTTGTATTGGTCTTATATGCAGTGATAGGGAGTTGGGCTTTGTATCCTGGAGTTAGTGAAAGGCTATTGAGTAATTCTGAGCAGAAAAAAAGACTAGATTTGTATTAAGTAAAAATCCCTCTTAGCAGTGTGGAGCATAGATCAACAGAGGGGCGGGCAGGACTGTTGTTGTTGTCACTCACACAAGCTAGGTGATTGGCCAAAGGTTGGGTCCACGTGTGGCTGTTTTTAGGTGTCAGGCCTGAGTTGTCAGTAGGCAAATCTCCCCTTTGCACCTCACATTCGTCCCTGATGTTTGGTGTGTTTTCGGCTGGGCCCTATGTATCCGATTATTACTTCTTTTCTATAAATAGGTATGAACGTGAATTCCAGAGCTGAATAGGAATTTAAAACCTCCTATGCCATTCTAGAATGGTTGTAGACCTTAAGCATCTCTACTCACTAAATTCCTTAAGGCGGGGGAGCCTCCAAGGAAGAGTCTGAATGTTGGGTATTTAGATTTCAGCGTGTTGCTCGTTGCTTAGAATATACTGCCATCTTCTTCTCGTCCCGTCGTGCAACAAATATTTCAAATTTATTCCCGGCAACTTGGAAATATTTATACACTAAAGTGTGGATACGGCCTTTTGGTTCTGTTTTATCCATGTTTCATGTGAATGTAAAGCAGATGAATAATTGTGAAGAGAGTTGGGGAAGAAGATTCTTAATGGGGGTAGATGTCAAATCAGCACTTTAAGGAATAAGGGACGTGGTGAATGGCATGGTCATTTCTGGCATAACGAAAGGTCTGAACCAGGAATAAGCAAGAGGCTAGAGCTGGGAGTGGGGGGGTGGTGTGGATATAACACGTTCAGTGAGTTCATGAGTAGATGGTGGAATTTCCATATTAGACTGGCTGAATATGAAACATGGTTGAAACTAGATTTTATTGTAGTTACACTTTAGGCCTTAGGGGAGCTCTTGTTTATATTACATTTTTAATTGAATTCAAAAATTAAGCAGTATTATTAATACTTTTAATATGTTTTGTGAGAGTTTTAGAATGCTCATGTGTAAAATAATATTTGCTCTTATCTGCTAGTAACGCTGCTGAGATGCTGCCGTAACGGATTGCAGCGGCAAAAGAATTTTTTTTTTCTTTTCAAAGATCTATCTACCTATTTGACAGAGAACACAAGGAGGCAGAGAGGCAGGCAGAGAGAGAGAGGGAGAAGCAGGCTCCCCGCTGAGCAGAGAGCCTCATGCAGGGCTCGATCCCAGGACCCCAAGATCATGACCCGAGCTGAAGGCAGAGGCTTAACCCACTGAGCCACCCAGGCGCCCCGCGGCAACAAGAATATTAACAGTCACCGCTGTTTGCATGGTCGGCCGTGTCACTTGTGACCCACACCAACGTTTTGACAGTCCCTGGATGCGTATTTCAAAACTCTTGGTTACATGGATTATAAATGCGGTTTTTTAAATACCTCACAGACTATAAAGGCACACTGTAGTATATTCAGCTCTTTTTATTTTCCCGAGAGCTGGGTCTTGAAGAATGGAAGGTCGTCATCATTACTTGGAGTGGTTAACGTAGAACCTTTGAATTTCATTGTTTCTCCGCTGTTCTTGAGCTGGGGTCTCTTTTCTGGTTCTGGAGAATCAAGACGAGAGACCAGAGCTAATCCAAACGTACAGTAGGGTGGGCGCCGTCACCGACCCGCCTCTGCTTTGCACGAGTTAAGTTTGCCTTGTCACAGAGTCTGGTGAGTTTTACTTGTACTGATCATGTTGCGAACCTCTTAGCACACATTGAAATTGGTTTTTGTCTCCGTCTATAGGGTTATATGGAAAGGATTAAACCAATGGTGAGAGATGGAGTTTATTTCCTCTACGAGGCCCTGCATGGACCACCAAAGAAAATCTTGGTAGAAGGCGCAAATGCAGCGCTCCTAGATATTGATTTTGGTAAGTGAGCTATGACTTGTGGGAGCTTGACTGAGCCCTGAAGTACTTAAGGTACAAATAATTAATGTTTTTTGCCGTTACTGGGTTTAAAACAAGGCTTTTAGCTTGTGTATTTAGGAATGATGGACGTTTGTCATCTGCTAATCTTTTTTCTATTTTTAAGCACTATTGTAGGGTACACAGTGCATGTGTTACATTTTATAGTTTTATTAGAAAAATGAAATCGCTATTTGAGTCAGTGGGTTTAGGATTCTGTAAACTGATTTCATTGTTTGGATCATGCTCGGTTCCCTTGAAACTGTAAGATGATTAAAGGAATCCTATGGGAGGATCTTTAATTCAGCCTTCTTAAAAATACTGAGAACTAATAAACATTGCCATTAAACATGCGGATTCTAAGATCTGCGGAAATCTGCCTGACTCCCTGGGCCTGAGATTCTGAGTGGATTAGGGCGTTTCTTAAACCTTCAAAAAGTTGAGGCTTTAATGTCTTCCAACTACTGCCCCATTAGGTTGTTGGCCTTTCCCTCTGAACATGATCTCAAAGGATAAGTCAGTGTTCTCAGCTCTTATTGACATTTCATTGGTTTTTGACTCTCAAGTAAACCAATTAAAGAAAACATATTATTTCTATTACAGTAGATATGTATTTTTGGGCTTCATAATATGCCTGTGGAATCTGGAAAGAAAGCAGAGTGTCTGGTTAGCTGTGGATAGTTCAAGTAGGAACAGGATCTTTAGGGATGAAGGAGTATACTCCTCTTAGCTTCTGTTGTCATTTTAGGGATTATTCCCTTAGTAGAGATGAGAAGATAGGATAATGAATGCCACAGAATTCTTAGTATACTGCTGTCACTCTAGATTGTGGCTGTATCTTAAAAGTCTGTATCAAGAAAACAGTAAATTCATTTTTAAAACAATAGGAACATGTTAAAAACACGTAGATTAAAGTCTACATAGTAGAATAATGCCCGAGGTTCGGCATGAAATTATTTAGTGATCCATTAGGTGAGGACCTGCCATACAGAGCTGACCGACTACACACTTGAAGAGCCTCCCCAGAATGAGCGCCACAGGGATAGCTCTGACCACTGTGTTTGCTCTCATTCCGGACAGAAGGGCTCAAGACTAAAGGTGGAGGTTTGAGAGGGCGGTTATAGTCAAGTCTGTCCAGTACCTAGAATGTACTCAAATGCATATTTTTTACAGTAATTGTTTCAGAGTAATGTCTATCTGTGTGTGTATGATATTTGTTTCTTTTTTAGGAACTTACCCTTTTGTGACCTCTTCGAACTGTACAGTTGGAGGTGTCTGTACCGGGTTGGGAATGCCCCCCCAAAATGTTGGGGAAGTATATGGGGTCGTGAAAGCTTACACCACTCGAGTTGGCATCGGTGCCTTCCCAACAGAGCAGGACAATGTAAGTCCGTCTTTCACTAGATCCCATTCTGAAAGTTTTAAAATAAAAACTTGCGTGCCTCCTGGGTGGCTTGGTTGGTTAGGTGTCCGACTCTTGGTTTTGGCTCAGATTGTGATCTTGTGGTTGTGGGATTAAGCCCTGCATGGGCTCCGTGCTCAGCGCGGAGTCTGCTTTAGATTCCCTCTCTGTTTCTCGCTTGCTCTCTCAAATAGATAGATAGATGAATAAAATCTTACAGGGCGCCTCGGTGGCTCAGTTAGTTAACTGTCTGCATTCAGCTCAGGTCAGATCCCACTGTCCTGGGGTTGAATCCCACGTAGGGCTCCCTGCTCAGCAGAGTCCGCTTCACCCTCTCCCTCTGCCCCTCGTCCCTGCTCACGCTCATGCTCTCTCGTGCTCTGCACTCTCTCAAATAGATAGATAAAATCTTTAAAAAAATAAAATCTTTTTCTCTGTCAAATAAAGAATAAAATCTTTAAAGGGCAGGGGGCGTGGTGGCTGGGTGGCTCAGTTGATTAAGTGTCTGCCTTCAGCTCAGGTCATGATCCCAGGGTCCTGGGAACCAGCCCCAGGTTGGGCTCTTTGCTCAGCAGGGAGCCTGCTTCTCCCTCTCCCTCTGCTGTTCCCCCTGCTTGTGCTCTCTCTCCCTCTCTCTGTTAAATAAACCAAGCTTTAAAATATAAAAGAGGAACTACTTTTTTCCCTCTTAACCTTCCTATGCTTTCTACTGAAGGTGGCAGCAGATTGGCAACAAAAGACAAAGGGGTAGAGAGTACGTAAAGGCAGTTGTAAGCGCCAGGCTGCATGAAGGTGGGCTTATGAGGGAGGTTGAGATAGTGAAGGGGAAAGAAATGGTTAAAAATAAGAACTGTGTTTCACCAAGAGCTAGTTTGGAGCCGAGGCTGAGAAGAGTGACTTCCAGACTTGCTCTAATCCTAGCCAACACCTCTGCAGTGGTGACATTGGGCCGGGCACTGCCCAACTATTGTATCCTCAGAAGCTCTTTGGACCTCATGACCCTCGGGGAGCTGGGTGGTGTCACTGTCCCCCTTCTACACAAGAGGAAACAGGCACGTAGAGCTGAAATCGCTTGTGCAAAGTCACACGGAGGGACGGGGCTGGGATTCAAATCTGACAGATGGATGTCAGAATACAAGAAATCAGAAATGTGTAAATTAGGGAATAGGTAGATGATAAGTGAAAAATTAGTTTGTAGGGAATGGCTGTGGCTTAGATCTTTTTTTTTAAGTCTATTTTATTTTTAATTTTTTTAATTTATTTTTATTTTTCTAAAAGATTTTATTTATTTATTTGACAGACAGAGATCACAAGTAGGCAGAGAGGCAGGCAGAGAAGGGGGTGGGAAGCAGGCTCCCCGCTGAGCAGAGAGCCCGATGCGGGGCTCGATCCCAGGCCCCTGGGATCATGATCTGAGCCAAAGGCAGAGGCTTTAACCCACTGAGCCACCCAGGCGCCCCATTTTTATTTTTTTTAAAGAATATATTTTCTTGTCAGAGAAAGACAGCACCAGCAGGGGGAGCGGCAGTCAGAGGGAGAAGCAGGCTCCCTCGTGAGCAGAGAACCTGATGTAGGACTTAATTCCAGGATCCTGAGATCATGACCTGAGCCTAAGGCAGACGCTAAACTGACTGAGCCACCCAGCCATCCCTGTGGCTTAGATCTTGAGCATTGTCATCAACCTTCATTCTTTTTGAAAGGGTGTTTTGCTGTCCACAACTATTGACTAGCTGAGAGTTTTTCTTACGGTTTTCAGAAAGATCATTGAACTACAGTTCTTGAAACAATTGGCTTGTCTATTTTAATAAATTTAATAAATAATTAACAACCTTGTTTCTAATATGCAGCATTATATATGTTAATCTAAATATTAAGAAGTAATCTGGACGCCTGGGTGGCTCAGTTGGTTAAGCGGCTGCCTTCGGCTCAGGTCATGATCTCAGCGTCCTGGGATCGAGTCCCACATCGAGCTCCTTGCTCGGCAGCTTCTTCCTCTGCCTCTGCCTGCCACTTTGTCTGCCTGTGCTCCCTAGCTCTCTCTCCCTCTCTCTCTGACAAATAAATTAAAAAAAAAAAAAAAAAGAAGTAATCTAATGTCGTAAAAAATACTGGTTTTAAAGAAATGGTAAAAAATGAAGCTAAAAGTGGATCTCTTCCAAATAATGCCTACCTCACATATCATCGGTATGGAATTCTGTCTTCCACTGAGTTATTTTTTGGAAGATGTTCATCTCTATAAGATTTTGACTTGTTACATGATCTCATGCATAATTCTGCTAGATTTACAGCATTGGTATTATAATTCTAAAGTCCTGTTTTCTGTTTTCTAGGAAATTGGGGAATTATTACAAACAAGAGGTCGAGAGTTTGGGGTAACCACTGGAAGGAAAAGAAGGTGTGGCTGGCTGGACCTGGTTTTGCTCAAATATGCTCATATGATTAATGGATTTACTGCGTGAGTATTCTTAGAACATTTCTTTCAGGGAACTGAGGTATAGTTCATGACCACAGGTTACATTTTGTGGAGTGCAAGCTTGGAAAGTAGTACCCTGGTAGAAAAAGTTCACTATTTAGCCTCCAGATGAAATTGTAGCTCAAGGTTCAAGTGGACCAAGATCTAGTGGAAGGGGACCCATGGGGAAAGGCCCCAGGTTGTCTTCCTACACATCCACAGTTGGGAAAAAGGAATCCTGTTACTCCCACGTGCATGTCAGTAAAGAGGGAAGTGAGATAGGTAGGTAGGTAGGTAGATGGTGCGTTTTGCTTATGTGGAGGGGAGGCAATATAATCCATTTAGGGCATAATTAATGTCTAACTCAAATCTCAGATTCACACATTGTGCCATGACTTTGATCAAGTGAATCTTTCTGTGCCTTTTTCATCATCTTTAAAATCTAGATAATAGGGGCGCTTGGGTGGCTCAGTGGGTTAAAGCCTCTGCCTTCGGCTCAGGTCAAGATCTCAGGGTCCTGGGATCGAGCCCCACATTGGGCTCTCTGGTCAGCAGGGAGCCTGCTTCCTCCTCTCTCTCTGCCTACTTGTGATCTCCGTCTGTCCAATAAATAAATAAATAAATAAATAAATAAAATCTAGATAATAATATTACCAACTTCATGTGGGTGTTTTGAAAATGAGGTGAGAAATACAGTGAGAGCATATAGCGCCCTGCCTGGCTCACTAAAACTACTCTGTGAAACGTTGCTGTTCATACATGTACATAAATATGTAAACAAATGTATTTCTGTTTGTATTAATTTGACTTAACTTCCAGCAAATAACAAAGGATAAAAAAATAATTGTGGATAAGAATCCCAAACCTACAGTTTTCTCTAATTGTATAGATTTTTCCTTTAAATCTGTTTCCTAGCAGTTTATTGGGCAATTCGGTGTATCTTGAAGAGGTTTGCTGTTTCAACGTTGCCTTTCCTTCCACTTAGGTTGGCACTGACCAAATTGGATATTTTGGACATGTTTACGGAAATCAAAGTTGGAGTTGCTTACAAGTTAGATGGTGAAATCATACCTCATTTCCCAGGTACTTTTTTCCATCTGTGATATAAAGAATATTATTAGGTGGACATGTTAGAGCCATTTCATGAAGTTCTTCTGTGTAGGTTGTGGTGTATAGCCACGGGGTTGATACCCTCTTTGTGGATTTGTGGCATTTGTGGATATTGGCATTTGTTTCATAACTGCTGTGCCTTTGAATCCTGGGTTGCAGGAGTAGGCATGTGTTCAGACTCAAAACAGGAAAGAAGAAACGTGGTCCCTCTGAGCTCAGCCAGCTGTGCTGCTCCTGAATCTCATCTTCCCTACTTTGAAAGTAACTTCTGTGTAGGCATGCTTCTCTTCCTGGAGAAACGTGGGGTAGGAGAAAAGCGTGCTGCTCAAAAGAGTATAAGCAGGCTCTTAATACATTTACCCACCCTGTTCTCGAAGCCACAGGAATGATTTTCTCATCTCCTATGTCAAAAGTGGGCGGTTTTAGGGAGACTCCCTACATGAGGCACCATGTTTCTTCAGGCATATCTTTAGTTATAAGATTTTTTTTTTTTAATTTATTTATTTGTCAGATAGAGAGAGAGCGCAGGAGTGAGCACAGGCAGACAGAGAGGCAGGCAGAGGCAGAGGGAGAAGCAGGCTCACTGTTGAGCCAGGAGCCCAGGCTCCTGGGGGACTCGATCCCAGGATGCTGGGATCATGACCTGAGCCGAAGGCAGCTGCTTAACCAACTGAGCCACCCAGGCGTCCCGTTATAAGATTTTTTCAGTTACTCAGGAAGTTCCATAAATGTTTCCAGCTTCCAGAAATAGGAACTGTTCATTTGTTTAATCATCCTATAAGCCTGGGAATATGCCAAACAAAGGAATACACACTTGAATGGAACTTGGTAGGCTGGTACAGGTTTTGTGACTTGCTGATAATGACCAGTCTTTGGGAACCAAGGATCACCTCAAGTTCTTACACACACACATTTAAAATCATTACCTGTTAGCCTGACATCTGGACTTTCTCCAGTCTGGTTTCTCTTGACTGTTCTTTTCCTTGATTGTGGATCACTGTTTCTATGATCAATGACTTCAGTTGAATGTGCTTATGTTGTAGTGACTCAGATTCTGTTATCCTCCTCTGAAGAGTGTTGGTTCTTGTTTCAGGGGACAGTTGAATTACTGGCCGATCATTGTGAACTTGCATAAGCTCGGTTTTCTGCTCTGTTAGTATAGTTACATGAAGAGCCCAGGGTGTTTCCCAAACCTTTAACCTGGGTGTGGGTCAGTCTCCAAATTCTGTCTCCTCTGTGGATCTTGGTAGCTTGGTTTTAGGCTTTGTTATGGAGGGTCTGTAGTCAGTTATACTCGTGAACCTGGTTTTTTTAACTTTAAGGAGCAGCCTTTCTGCTCTCCAGCACTGCTTGACCTCTAGAACCTGTCCCCTCAACTGTGTGATAGCTAACATTTGGTAAGCCTCCAGAGGTCCTATGGGTCCCTCCCATGTGAAGCTGAACGTTAGCCTTGGGACTCTCACAGGGACTTCGGAGGGGTGGGAGCTCCCTGTATAGCTCCCTCCTCTGACACTTGACCATGGTGCCTCTCGACACTTCATCTTCCCTGAAACCTGATTATCCACCTTCTCAGCTCAGTGGGACCACTGTTCTCCACCGACTCTGGTGTCCCGGCTTCCAGTGGCCGGGAAATTGTCCCCGGGCAGAGAGTTCCATAGTTTCAGGACTTGCTTGGGAGTTTTCTTTTCCTCAGAACTTGCAGTTTTGTGCTGCCTGTTGTCCACATTGACCAGTCATGGGATTCAGGCTGTTCCAAGGAGGCAGCTCCCTTCAGTTTCTGAGCTCGAGTCCTCCGAGGGCAGTGCCTCCACAGCCGGGGGAAGCCTGGACAGAATCCCCACAGCATCCACTGTAACGGCTCTAGTTAAATTGTTCTTACTTTTCGTACATTTTCCATTCCTGTTAGGAGATACAGAGAAAATGGTTAGGGGAGATAATGAAGAATATTTCCAGGTCAGCTTTGTACAATCACAAAATCAGTAGATCTCCCAGATGAGAGCACGTTTGCCAGTCTCCTTTCTGTGAGGTTGCCGCCTGTATGCTGGTCCATAATCTCTAATCCACAGTGGGGAAATCTAAAAAGCTCTAGAAATGGAAAGTTTAAAGTTTGGCATCAAAGTCCTTTGACAGCAAAACTCGAGTTGCCATTAGAACTCATAATCTCTCTGCTTCGAGTGAATGAGCCTGTTGCTGCAGGACTGTGTTGGATTATGAAAACATTGCCTTAGGTGGTCAGTGTACTGTCTGACCTTCCTGCACTCTGGAAACTGCATTCCAGAACACCTCTGGCTCTAAGGATTTTCATGGGAGATCATGAACCTTTGACATAGCAAAAAGCTGTTTGTTCTACCTAGGAAAAACAGATTTATTCTTTAACTTTCAGCAAACCAAGAAGTCTTAAATAAAGTGGAAGTTCAATATAAGACGCTCCCAGGTTGGAACACAGATATATCAAATGCAAGGACGTTTAAAGAACTACCTGTTAATGCACAAAATTACGTTCGATTTATTGAAGATGAGCTTCAAATTCCAGGTAAGTGTACTTTATGAACAACAGTCTTTCCTCTATTTCTAACTTAACGGTCTACCTTTGAGATAATAAAAGAAAGATCAGTATTACTTTGTAGAGTGTTCATGATTTGCCTCAATGCCCAGGAAAATACAAAATAATCTTATTTCTTAGAGTAAATATAGTCATCTTTCTTTAATCCTTTGTATGCCTGAAGACAGTAGGTTACCTCACACTGTTTTGATCTGTCTTAATTCTCTACTACTCTGGTTTTTACCCCGTGACATTCATGCTTGTTGCTTTCTCCCTCTTAGTCAGAAATCCTTTTGTATCTTTACCATCTTTACCTCTACCAAAAGTGGTTTGTGGTTCCATTTGCAATTAAACTACCCTTGGGAGTTGGGGGAGTTTCTTGAATAATTAGGAAATTACAGGTACAGAAAATAGGAAATCCAGTTTGAAAAAATATAAGAGGAGAGGAAAGAATAAAACTTTATTTAAAAAACAAGCTGGCCAGGGAGTTAGGCATAACCAGGTTATGGCTGTGACTAGTTAATGGAAGTCTTTTTTTTTTTTTTTTTTTTTTTAATGGAAGTCTTTTAACACATTGCTTTCTTCCTTCTACTTGTATTGGTAGAGATTGGAAAGACAAAAGCAAAGTGGGTAGAAGGTGTCCTTTACGTAGAACCTATTATGTACTTATTCTGATTTGTATTGTGATTCGTCTCGAATACGAGTCTTATTTTCCCGATTGCTAGCTGCCCCAGCCAACGTGATGTCCAACTTTGTCAGCATGTTTGCTATGGCTCTTAGTCAACATTTTTTTGAAATGCAAGCGATAGTGAATTTAACAATGTCCTGTGTAAAATTCCATGAAGGTTAACCCATGTAGTATAATATTTAGAGATTCCTATAGACTGGTTCAGTCTGTGCAAGATAAAATAGTATTCTCTTCCCGATGTTTCTACTTCCTTTAGATACAAAAGTTACACTGTCCCCTCTTAGCATCCTGCTTTTATCAAAGATGCTTAGATCTTACCTAGTAATTAGGGACTTAATTCAGGGTTCCTTAAGTCTTTGCTGGTTTGGGCCAGTATATTGCTAACCTAAGTATTAGGCATTGAAGACTTGGAAATACCACGTGATTAAAACTGGAACTGGTAAGGCACACACCTTCACTGGTGTGTTCTGTTTAGAAATCAGCCCATTCTTCTAGCAGGACAGCAAAGGATAACAGAAGGCACCTGGAAAGTTAAATAGTGACCCTGAAAAGAGTGGGGATCTTTTCATCCCAAGGATTGAACATTATAAATGAATTGATACTATTCTTGTACTTTATTCTCCTACCAGTGAAATGGATTGGTGTAGGTAAATCCAGAGAGTCTATGATTCAGCTCTTTTAAGGATTTCCAGTGATGCAAGAAACACTCCTTCAGGAGGGGGAGGGAAAGGACTTTATTAAATATTTCATTTATGATCTGCAAATCTCAAGAAGAGAGACATCGAAATGAGTTTAAGCCCTACAGTTGTTTCCAGTCCCTGAAGATGGCCGGCTGATGTGGAGAGAAACTTCTGGGGTGTTCCAGTGTCAGCTGCCTCTGCTGGCAAAATCTCCGAGTCATGTGTTGCTCCTGCTGCTCACGGTGCCACGTTTTCTTTCAGTGTTTAGTCATAGTATGATCTGTGTTGTTTGAAATCTAAAATAGAATTCCTTTCAGTGTAGTTTTTCTTTATTATTGTCATTGTGCGTTCTTGGGTTTTATCTCTACTAAATGGGAAAAACAATTAATGCAGTTTTGCACAAATATTTTTTACATTCTGATCATTCAATTTGTCAGTGTGATCTTTGCTGTTAGGAAAAAAATGATGAAAAGAGGATTCTGTAAACTTTTGTAATGCTATAAATTCTGTTTAACTTGTGAACTGTTTATTTTCTGCTGAGACCATTGCAAATTTGAGCTTTGGCGAGGGAGAGGGAAGGGATTATATTCATGTATCCTTTAATTTGTACAGAACACAAAACTTGCTTCTCTGTAAATTATTTAATACATTGGGCATTTAATTAAATGTCTAGAGAAAGATGTTCCCTAAAACAACAATCTTAATGTTTAAAAAAAATTAGTCATTAAAAGATCGTTGTGATAATCGGTGGATATTTTTCTTTAATTTCAGGCATTAACTCTGAAATGTATAGCTGTTTTTTTTTTTAATCTTACCATTATTTCTAAATCTAGTGGATTGATTTTCAACATTGTGCCTGCCAGTATGCCTACAGAATCATCTATAAGTGTCCAAATGAACCCAAATTGTCAGTCATAATTTTGATCATGCCTTTATTTTTTCTTTCTTGGAAAAAAAGAGGTGTTGTTTTGACAATTAGGCTTAACCTACTGTGTTGTAGATTATCCTTCAGTGAACTATTTTAAATGTTTAAATTAGGTGCCACTTAAATTTATTTTATTATACCATCAATAGCTGATTAAAAAGAACCAAATATTTCTAGTATGGTTTGTGTATTGTGTTTTTGTTCTAGTAAAAGAGGTACTGGTAATACTAGTATGTAAAAGAAGAGCTTTATTCCTGTAGTATGTAGGGATAGGGTGGGGAGACATCAAAACAGACTTAGAAAAAAATGTAAATACCTTTTGTCTTCACTAGACATATTTTTTATTAATACTTCAGAAAATTCTGAAATAGAGCCAGCCTTGCTGGATTCAATAAACAAAAAAGGATAGTACAGATGATCTGCAAGCCCATTGCCAATCAATAATGACTTTTGTGTAAAATTCGTATTTAATATTACAATAAATAATTTTTATTTATGCTAATGGAAATTGAATGGGCTTTTATTTCTCCTTACCCTTTATCTTCCTACTTGAACTACAAATCAGGTTGAGTTGAAATGGGGTTTTTAAGTCCACATTCTCATCTTGGCTGAAAGTGTTGTGTTACTGAAACCATTTTAGTAGTGGTCCAGAGGCAGATATGAAGAACTCGTTCTCCAAAGAGATTACTAAATAAATAAAGAAAAAATAAAAAACTAAAAAACTAAAGCAAACAAAAAACCTCTTAGGGGGCACCTGGATGTCTCAGTTGGAAGAGCATGCGGCTGTTGATCCCAGGTTGTGTGTTTGAGCCCCACATTGGGTATAGAGATTACCAGAAAAAGTAAATGAAGAAAAAAAGCATTGATTCTCCAAGTCACTGCTTTTTTTTTTTTAGTCAAAAAAGTGCAAATCTATTGATGTTGATAGACATTTACTCAATTTTGACCAGGTTGTGATTCTCGCCTCTCTGTTTTTAGAAGTGAGCTTTAAATTAGAGAGGTTCTGCTCTTCAGATGTAGTTCAGTCTTTGAAATGCTAGGTAACTGTATCACAGCAATCTCTACCAAACAAGAGTATTTGCTAGAATCTGCCAGGTGTTGGGGTGCGGTGGCGTGTCGTAAGGCAGCATGCCAGACCAACGTATTTCTAAGCGATCTGCGCTACAGTGGGAAAATGCGGGGTGTTATGAAGGAGAACTTAACCTCAGTTCAGAAAGAGTCAGAAATGGCCTTTAGCAGAAACAGGATTCAAACAGATCAAGAGTGTGAGTAGTCAGAGGGCCAAAACCCAGAGGCTGGAAACATTTTGGAAAGTTGGAGCAACTGAAAAAAAGGAATGAGGGGCTGGTGAGGCAGATAAAGTTGGCAAAAAGTTGGAGGAGGACTCTGCCAAATAACCAAAATATGTTTACCCGGAAAAAAGGTCAAGGCCAAAATGTAATAGATACGATTATGAGGGTATAACGGGGACACAGAAAAACTGAAACGAATTTTAAAGCACAATAGAAGGGAACTAAATGGCAGAACAAGGTATTTCAATGGGGAGATGCCCTTTTAATATATATATACTTTACATATTAATGGATTGTTAGAGCTGAATGTCCTTCCCAATTGAGTATGTGAGTTGAATGCCATTCCAGACCGAGTTGCCAGGGGGTTGTCTAACAGGACAAAATTATATTGAAACTTTGGTGGAAAAATGAATGTGCAAGAATTCCTAAGAGAATTTTTGAAAAAAGTATGTGTCGAGAGGTTTTTCCCCACCATGCGTTAAAACACTGTTAAGCTCCTGTAGTCAGAGTAAGTGATGTCATGGGAATGAACAGATACACAAGGGGAATGGACTAGGCATTTCAGAGGTAGCTGCAACATACATGGGAGCTTGATAATAGAGGCTTAAAATGGCATTTCATGTCATTGGAAAAGTACATTAAAAAATGATAGCAAAACAATCTCAAAACATGAACTTCAAATTGAGTAAAACTCAAATTATAAAAGTAATACAGGAAAATATCTTCAGGAGAGCCTTGTAAAGAAAAATGAGGGAACTTAGAAACCTTAAAGAAATACGTATAGATTTGGCCAAATTAAAAAGTTTTTAAATACTTAGGAACAAAGTTCTTTAAAGAACAAAAACAAAGAACCCTGAGAAAACAAAAGGCAAGCTGGGCAAAAACATTTCAACACACGTCGCTTACACACACAGCTGCCACAAGTAAGAACATGACAGCTAACAGAAAAGATAGGCAAAGTAATACATGCCAGTTAATCCCCAGAAAAATAAATGTAAATGGTCCAAAACCTGAGAAGGCAGGTACTGTCCTCTACAGACAGGAAAATGTGCGCTAATGCGCTTTCCATCTCACAGAGTGGTAAATATGCAAAAAATCAGTGCTATGGCCCTTTCATATACTAGCGTGGGGGGGGATACTGCAAATGGGGGCACTTTGGCACTTTCTGATACAATTTATTTGCAAATGCTTTGACTCACCAGCAATCCCTTCCCACCCCGCAAAAGCAGCCCTGTTTTGCATGTAAATGTATCATTAGAAACACATGAATGTCCATTAAGGGCATACCATAATCTTCTATGAAACCTTTAAAAATAGATTGATATGTATCGATTATAAGACGACCATGACACATTGACATGAGTGCAGCATGTTTTCTACTGTGCGACTCCATTTGGAAAAGAGTGGGGAAGGGAAGGAGAAAATTGAAAACTCCTGATCTAAAGCTTGGACAAGTATGTAGGGAGATATACGAAAGAGTTAACATTGGTCCCTTGGAGAGGACTTGAAGGATTCCCTGATTCATCTTTGTATTATTTGAATTTTTAAAAGAATATAATTTTAAATGCTTTTAAGAAATGAGCAACAACAGTTTACTGATAGTAATTTCCTATTTCAGGTGTACCTGAGAACTGAATGTGTTTAGTGATTAATACTTTCGGAAACCCATTGTCTGTCACAGTCAGTACACCTTTGGGAAGTATGGTTGGGATACTGGCATTTGGCATAACTTCATTGGCTCAATCTTTAGAAACCCCATGAATGAAGGTCCGCACTGACACAAATGCAGAGGTGAGTGCAGGGAAAACTCTGCTTTCACTGGATTCAGCAGTCACATGGAATATTAGCTTCCAGAATGTGGGGGTGGGGAGAGAAGACTATTAGCTCTATAACTCTTTTCCCACTACTTTTTGTTTATTTCACCAAAACCAAAAAAGAGTTTTGTTTGGAAATACCAATGTATATACCATTAGCCTCGCTTGATCTCGTTTAGAACTACAACCACCTTTATAGAATCTACCTGAGAAGGAAAATAAGATTTGGATCATCTTTATGCACAGTATCAATCTGTCTTCCTTAGAGACTTCTTGGTTTGATTTTGTTTTATTTATGTCAAAATTATACATACATAATGGTTTTTATTGAAACAACTTTATTGAGGTATAATTTATTACCATAAAGGATACAGTGTGGTGATTTAGTAAATTTAAACAACTGTGCAACCATCACCATAATCCAGTTTTAGAACATTTCCATCACCCCATAAAAATTCTTTGTGCCAGGGGCACCTGGGTGGCTCAGTTGGTTGTGTCTGAATTCAGCTCAGGTCACGATCTCAGGGTCCTGGAATCGAGCCCTCCGTTGGGCTTCCCGCCCAGTGGGGAGTCTGCTTGTTCTTCTGCCCCTTCCCGGGCTTGTGATCTGGCTTGCTCTCTATCTCTCTCTGTCTCAAATAAATAAAACCTTAAAAAATTCTTTGTGCCCATTTGTAGTCACTCCCCATTCCCACCCCCAGCCTCACAAATCCACTCTCTGTCTCAATTAAATTGCCTTTCCTGGACATTTCATGTAAGTGAAATCATGGGATATGCAGTCTTCTGTATCTGGCTGTTTTCAATTAACGTAATGTTATGAAGTCATACCAGGGACTTCATCCCTTTTTTTGCCCATTATATGGATATACTACCTTTTCTTCATCTGTGCAGCATTTTTAAGTCTGTGTGGACATATCTTTTCATTTTTCTTGGCTAGACACCTAGGAGTGGTTTCTAGATTATATTGTACGTTTTGTTTTTTTTTTTTAAGATTTTATTTATTTCCTTGACACAGAGAGAGAGATCACAAGTAGGCAGAGAGGCAGGCAGAGAGAGAGAGAGAGGAAGGGAAACAGGCTCCCTGCTGAGCAGAGAGCCCGATGCGGGGCTCAATCCCAGGACCCTGGGATCATGACCTGAGCCGATTAACCCACTGAGCCACCCAGGCGCCCCTATATTGTACGTTTATAATTACTTTTTAAAAGAAACTTCTAAAATGCACCAGTTTACACTCCTACCAGCAATGTATAAAGGGTTCCTATTTCTCCATATCCTCATTAATACATGTAATAGTGTGTCTTTTTTATTGTAGCCATTCTAATTGTTGTGAAGGGATGTGTTGTTTTAATTTGCATTTTCCTAATGTAACTAATGATGTTGCAACTTCTTTTCTTGGTCATTTGTATATCTTTGGTGAAGTGTATTCAAATATTTTGACCATTTTTGAATTAGGTTATTTTCTTTTTAATTATACCAGGTCATTGTATATCATTATATATCCTGGATAAAATTCTTTATCAGATACATACTTTGCAAATATTTTGTCCTTATTTGTGGCTTGCCATTTCACTTTTGTAGTGGTATCTTTTGAAGTATGAAAGTTCTAAACTTTGATCAAGTCCAATTTATTGAGTTTTTCACTTATAGTTTGCATTTTCACTATCATCTTTAAGAAGTCTTCTGCCTAACCCAAGGTCATGTATGCTGTCTACAGGTCACTTTATTTATTTATTTATTTATGTCACTTTAGATCCAAAAATTCAAGTACGTTGAAAATGAAAGAATGGAAAAAGATATTCTAATATCATACAAAATAGACTAAGTCAAAAACTGTCACAACAAAGAACTTTATGTATTGATAAAGGAGTCATCAAGAGATATTAATAATTATAAATATATCCTCACCAAAGAGCAGAGGCCCCAAATATATGAAGCAGACACTGATGGATTTGAGGAGAGAAATGTCTCTGCAATAATAGTTGGAGTCTTCCATGCCCCACTTTTGGTAATTCATAGAACAATTAGATACAAGATCAATAAGGTAATTGAGAACTTGAGCAACAATATTAACCAGCCAGACTTAACAGACATTCATGGAACCCTTTACCCCAAAATAGCAGACTACACATTCAAGTGCGCATGGGAAATTCTCCAGGATAGATTAGAAATCCATAACAGAGGGAAAACTGGAAAATTCATCAACAGTGGAAATTTAAAAGCACACTTTTAACCAGTGGGTCAAGGGAGAAATCACAAGGGGCACCAGGAAACACTTAAAGATGAATGACAACGAAGGCACAACAAAGTAAAACCATGGGATGTCGCAAACATGGGCAATTCAGTTCAGGAAACTAAAGACAGTAAAATGGCTCACATCAACAACCTAACTTTACACCTTAAGGTGCTAAAAAAAGAAAGCAACCTAAACCCAAAACCAGTAAAAGGAAGGAAATAGTAAAGATGAGAGTGAAGAGAAACAAAATAGAGACTAGAAAACAACAGAAAATCCGTGAAACTGAAAGTTGCTTATTTTTATTTTCTGTGTTTTCATGTGTGAGGCCACAGCATAAACCCCTGCATATGAGAAGTTTCTGGTTCCTTGATGATTTCCTCTTATTTTTTCTGTTCTGTCTCTAGGATGCTTATTAGTCAGATGAGGAACGCCCTAATTTAGTATTCTTTGTCTCTTATTTTTTTATTTTGATTTTTAAAGATTTTTTTTTATTATTTATTAGAGAGAGAGTGCAAGCTCAGGCAGACAGAGAGGCAGGCAGAGGCAGAGGGAGAAGCAGGCTCCCCGCCGAGCAAGGAGCCTGATGTGGGACTCGATCCCAGGACGCTGGGATCATGACCTGAGCTGAAGGCAGCCGCTTAACCAACTGAGCTACTCAGGCGTCCCTATTTTGATTTTTTAAAAAATTATTTATTGTGAGAGAGAGCAAGAGAGAGAGCGAAAGCACTTGAGTAACAGGAGGAGCAGCAGAGAGAAGGCAGAGAGAAGAAGGGGGTCAGATCTCAAGCAGACTTCCCTCTGCGTGTGGACCTTGATGTGGGGCTTGATCTCATGATCTGAGCGGAAACCAAGAGTCAGACAGTTAACAGCTGAGCCACCCAGGCCCCTCTGTGTCTCTTTTAAAACTATAATCTTTGCCTTTCTATTCCATAAAGAGTTTTTCAGATTTTTCTTCCAATGCTGTCAGATATTTAATTTTAGCAATCATATTTTTAATTTCCAGGAGCTTCGGAAAGATTGCTCATGTTAGTGGATGTCATTGTCTTGAGGCATCCCTTGTCAGATGACAATGTTACTCTCTTAGGTTGGTTTAGGTCCCTTGGTGTTCCCTGAATTGTTTCCTCCGGCATCATTTCTTCTCTTTATTTTGGTCTTTGTCTTTCATGTTAACGCTGTTTTTCCAACTCTCAGGTGATGGTTAGCTCTTCACATCTGAGACTATGGCAATGGAACACAACCAGAAATTGTGTTCCTGGGAGAAGTTTATCAACTGGTAGGCTTCGCTTTGGGGTGTTGAGTAGGGAACCAACTTGTATGTTGGGGGGTTACTAGAGGCCAGAATGTAGGATTCTTTTCTTCAGGATCATCCATTTCTTTAGAAAAGACCCT
The DNA here is from genome assembly GCA_003697995.1 of Taxidea taxus jeffersonii. Classification (NCBI taxonomy): domain Eukaryota; kingdom Metazoa; phylum Chordata; class Mammalia; order Carnivora; family Mustelidae; genus Taxidea; species Taxidea taxus. Next base: position 24,186 of record ML112021.1, on the reverse strand, counting down.
CTAGTTTTTTGCCTGGGGAATTGATGCCCAATTGTTCAGATAGGTGTATTCATTCTCTGTGTACAGACTTTTAATTAATTCTTTTGTTTTTTTTACCGGTCTTATAGGCCACTAAATCCACAGCAACTTTAGGGTCTGGTGTTGGCAGTCTTCCTTCTTGGCTACATTCCCAAGTTGTTCTTTTTCTTTTTTTTTTCCAACAGTGACTGATGCAATTATTGAGCGGATAATATTCTTACCTGGTCCCCCGTATAAACTGCTGGGTTATATGGCAGATGGTTTGTCAGCCCAGCGACGAGACTGGTGTTGGGGACGATGTGCGAACAGATGGCAAGTTCTCCTAAACCTGACTCTTGATTCCCTGCCCTAGGCTGGTCACCTTATTCTGAAAAGAATTTGCAACAGGTGGGGCACCTGGGTGGCTCAGTGGGTTAAGCCTCTGCCTTTGGCTCAGGCCCCGATCCCAGGGCTCTGGGATCGAGCCCCGAATCGGGCTCTCTGCTCTGCAGGGAGCCTGCTTTCCTCTCTCTCTCTCTGCCTGCCGCTCTGCCTACTTGTGATCTCTCTCTGTCAAATAAATACAGTCTTTATTAAAAAAAAAAAAAAAGAATTTGCAACAGGTAAATATTTCAGGATTGTAGCCATCTGCATACACACTTATGTCAAAAGTCGTTCTGTTATTATTTTAATCTCAAGGAGTCAACTAGGAACTCCGAATGTTGTTTTGTCCGAATGCCATTGTTATGTTAAATTTAAAAGGTTTTCTTTCAAAGCAGCCTGTCTTCACAACAGTAGAACTCTGGCAGTGAATTTAGTGGTCTAGGATTCGATGAAATTGTGGCTAATTTCTGGTCCCAATCTGAAATGTAAAACAAATTAATGATTTATTTTAAGACCAGTCACTCCTAAATTTTAACATATGGTCAACAACAATTATGTGCAATAACAAAATAATTTGATGGATTTAAGACAAATGAATATACTATGTAAAAGATGGGGAAGAAAAGGACTTACTCAAAAGATTATTTCTGTGTTTCAATCTCTGATCAATAGGCAGCCGGTTGAATTAGCCCCAAATATAAATAAAATTAAATCAGCCATAAAAATTGACATTTGACATCCTAATTTCAGACCCCCAGACCCTTTAAACCCTACATTATTAACGGATCACTTTGTATGATGTTTGTGTCAAATTTTAGTTGTTACCATCCCTAAAGTCATACCCACTGGAGTTCCCTTGTACTTTACAACCTCTTATCTACAGTCACAGACAGTTCTGCTGTCCAAAGGTGAGCTTTCAAGGAGGGCTGGGGGTTAAATACGTCAATCATCTTGATGAACCAAAAAGCAGAGCGTTTCAACGATACCATCGTAACCCAAATATATTATGTGTAGTGCTGTGCACTGTGTTCGGTGTTTACTTACGTTAATATCCACAGTAATCCTCACAGACCCGCCCATAGTTTCACCATCTCAGAAAGATTAATGAACTTGGCCAAGTTCATAGGATTGTGAGGGGACCTGACCCAGGATTATCTGGCCCCAAAGTCCCCAATCTTTTTTCCCTGCTCTCCTCCACCGGCCACAGCACATCAATAGCACTGAAAGATGCAAACATTTCTTGATATTAAGAATAGATAACGTTTCATTGAACCCTGGAGTATGACCAGAAATGCCGTCCCTGGAAGGATTTTTTAAATCGGATTTAGTAAAGTGTGCACCTGTCTGTAGTAAGTAACCATTTGACTTCCCGAGGCTTATGGTGGGGTTAACATAGCAACTCTGACCTTCTGGAGGGTTTCATTGTGTTTCAGGGAAATATATCTAAGTGGCTTAGGAGTGTGAGGAATCCCATTCACCAGCCTCCATGATCCTTGTTGTCAGAGTTGCCGTGGAGCGGAATGACCCATTCATTTAATGCACCAGGTAAATTCAACAGACTTTTGTGGGGATTCCTTCTGAATCTCCATGCCCACAGACAGTAGATGCTATGGAGCCTGAAAAATGCTATGCAAATTTTGGGGTGGGGAATACTATGGAAAGGACGCGTGAAATGATTTTTGGGATTCCTTTACCATTTGATAAAGTGAAATTATTGTTCATGTGGAATTGTGGGGGTGACTTCTTTGAAAGTCATCATCGAAAAACAAATGAATAATTAATTGAGAACTACAGAGAAAATTTAACCAACTTGGTGAATCCCATTTACTCCAGCTACTTTAATAATTTAATATCATTTAATATTATCACTTTGAACAGTTTAAGAGATATTCAAGGATAAGCTTGATTCTATGTGATTATTACCTTAGGCATTGGTTTTATTTATTTATTTACTTTTTATTATTATTTTTTTTAGATTTTATTTATTTATTTGACACAGAGAGAGAGGTCACAAGGAGGCAGAGAAGCAGGCAGAGGTAGAGGGTGAAGCAGGCTCCATGCTGAGCAAAGAGCCTGATGCGGGGCTCGATCCCAGGACCCTGAGATCATGACCTGAGCCGAAGGCAGAGGCTTAACCCACTGAGCCACCCAGGCGCCCCTAGGCATTGCTTTTAGAACTTAATCCTTATAAAAGATACAATTCCATTGCCTTGGGTTTTTTGTTTTTGTTTTTTGGCACATGCTGATTCTTTGATCAGTAATAATATAATGACTAACTTTTTTTGAAGGGTTATAAATGTTACAGGCAGAATGCTAACGTCTTTACATGGATATCTCAGTTCTCTTAGGAAGATACTATTTTTATCCTTTTGCAGATGAGAGAGTGGAAGTTCAGAGAATCCAAGGGTCATACTGCTATTGAGAACATGTATTTTATTTTTGAAGAAGAGTTCTTTTAAGTATTTGGTGCCAGGGTGAGAAATACAAGGGCAATTTTTGTCTGAGGGGCCACCCTATCCTCCCAATCTCAAGTTCTCTGAGGACAAAGTCTTCATTTCTTACACTGTGTCTTGCCCATAGTCTGTGCTGCCTAAATGCCTAAAGAAATGAATGAGCCCCAATTCCCTGAGGAGGAATTTTTTACTGAAGAGGGGTTTCTTGCATAATAACAGTGATCTATCACGATCTCAATTTAATCTGTTTCTCACCAATTCCCAAAAAGAAATAAGATCTGACGATGAAATGCAAATCAGTGCTAAACGATTCCTGAGCCCTGCCTTGAAAATCTGATCACAAAGACTGGTCAGATGGTCAAGAGGAAAAAACTCGCCACCTCGATCCACAGCTTGCCATCCATCTGACTCTGTGAGGAGCCCTTCCCCCCAAAGACTTCAAGGAGTCAGCTTCTTGATTCAAACAAATGCTTGACCGAGCCTCTGCTGTGTTCACTCTCAGTGCTCAGATTTCTGACCTCTCTCTCCTGGGTCTCGCCCGCCTGACTGTTGTTTACAAAACAATGGCCAACCAAGTGTTCTCCACTGTTCCCAGTGATCAGCAGCCGTCAAACCACTGCTTCCTAAACTTGGCTGCACGGTGGGATGAATCTGGTGAGTTTGTTAAGGTATTGATGCCTGGGACCGCCCTCTCCCAGCGGGAGATCCTGGTTTGAATGGTCTGGGTCTGTCCTGGGCGTTGGGATTGTGAAAAGTGATGTCACCGAGGTTAAGAACATTTAGCCTAACCGTTGCCATGGCCTCCTGACTCACCATATTCGATCTCTGCCCCACCCGACTCCCCAGCCTGCCTCCTTTTCCTTCTCCACAGTTAGAGCAATCTTTTAGAAATGTGTTTTTAATCATGGCACCTCTGTCCTCCTTCCAACTTTTTGGTGGTTTCCCTTTAATCTCAGGCTAGAGGCGTCACAGCTGAAAATGACCTATAAACCCTCTCCTTGTTCCAGCCTCAGCCAGCTCCACCTTTCCTAACTTCTGTGCTTTTGTATATTTCTTTGGTACTTTTTTTTTTAATTCCTCAAACATGTCACACCCCTACCGCAGGGCTTTTGCACATGCTGTACTCGCAGGGAAGCTCTTCCCAGACTCCTTGCCTGGTGAACTTCTAGCTCATCATTTCCTCAGAGACTTGTTGTTGTCCCTTTCTGACTTGTTAAGTGCTCCTACGGCATCACATAAACTCTGCTTCCTAGCATTTATGGCAGGTGAAATTGTATGCTTATTTCTCTCCTCGTTCCCCACTGAAGCTTCCTGAACGCAGAAACTTTGTGTCTATTTTTGCTTGATGTGGTATTGCCAAAACCTTGTACAATGCCTGGCATCCGAGTAGGCTCTCAAATTATTTACTGAAAGAGCACAGATGAATGAATCAAAGTGCTCTCGACAGCAGATCTATCACCAAGCCCCACTGATGTCACCTCCAAAATATCTCTGGAATCCATTCATTCTTTTTCGTCTTCCCTGCTGCTCCAAGCTGCCATCGTCTCTGTTCTAAACTAGTAAACGGTTCCCTCACTGGTCTGCCTGCCCTGCCTCCTGTTCATCCCCAATCAGGGTCTTAGCAGCAGCCAGAGTGATCTTTTAAAAATACAAACGACAGGATGCTCCTCTCTTCGAAACCCATTCAGATCTTCCCTTTGGGCTTGGACTGGAACCCGGGCGTCTTACCATGCATACCCTCACTGACTACACGCCAGCTCTGCTGTCTCCCCTCTGTTCCTCAAACATGTCGAGGCCTTTCCTGCTTTCAAGCTTTCACACTTACTGCTCCTTTAAATGCTCTTCATGTGACTCACTGCTATCTTCCAGGGCTCAGCTAAAACCGTACAGAGGTCTTTTCCCTGATGGCACTATTAAAAGTAACTTCCCTTAGCCACACTTATCACCCTGCTTATTTCCCTTACAGCCCTACTACAGTCTATGATTTTTTAAAAAGATATTTATTTATTTATTTGACAGAGAGAGACAGAGCTAGAGAAGGAACAAAGCAGGGGGAGTGGGAAAAGGAGAAGCAGGGAGCCCGATGTGGGGCTTGATCCCAGGACCCTGGGATCACGACCTGAGCCAAAGGCAGATGCTTGACGACTGAGCCACCCAGGCGCCCCCAGTCTATAATTTTTAAAAAATGTCCTTGGTTATGCTCTGTACCTCATGCCCTCCCCAAAGAATATCAGCTCTTTGAGAGCAGGTATCTTGTCAACCCCCACCAGACAGCACAGTGGCTAGTTCATAATGGGGCTGATGAGTGAATCATCTTAAGGTTGCCGGCTTCCAAGATGGATCCCAGTAATTCTCACCCCTGGCATCCATGCCTTATGTCATGCCTCAGGGCTGGCTGTGTGTGACAGAAGTGACAGTGTGTGACTTCTGAGCCTAGGTCATAAAAGGCATTGCAATTTCCCCCTTCACTGGCCATTCCAGGGCAGGACCCAGGGCACCCCTGTGGGGAGCCCACTTGGAAAGGCACTGAGACCCCCATCGCCAGCCAGCGTATGAGTGACAGCCATGTGAATGAGCCACCTTGGACATGGATCCTCTGGCCCCGGTCAAGCCTTCAGATGATAGAGGGTTTCACTGACATCTGGCTGACACCTTGAGAGACCCTGAGCCCGAACTGCCCAGGTAAAAGATAAAAATCATCATCATTCATCTTCCAAGTCACTAGGCCTTGGAATGATACATTACTCCAGGAAAGATAACTAATGTGCGCTCAATCTGTGGTTCAGTGACTGGAGCCGTGAATATTTCAACATAAATTACCTCCTGAATGGGTTAGGCCTCGGACCTCTCAGGGGCGGGGACTGTCTGACCCTGTTCCTGTCTTAGGTCTCCTGCCTGTGCTTTCCAGGCCTTATTCTCAGTCGTCTATGGATGCCAACTTGACACTCCTGCCGAAAACGGTTCTATCAGAGACACCAACAATCGTGCCACAGACGTGGAAAGCTGAGCCATGAGCTTTAATTTCTCTCTCCTCTCTCATGATTTGTCTCTCAATACCGTCCTTTCTCACTCCAGATCCTACACCACACGAGTCCTCTTCCCATTTCCCATGAAGCCTCCTTGGTTCAATTCAAGAGCAAGGGTTGGGAGTGCAACAAATCTGGATGACCCGGATGACGATTTACCAGCGTGAGGAAGTTTCCTGAAGTCTCTAAGGCTCAGTTTTCTCTTCTGCTACATGCAGTAAATAATAATACCTCTTTCCACGGTGGCTGTTAGGACCCATGGCAACCATGAGTGTGGACACACGTGTGCATACCACTTAGCACGGTTCTGGGCACAGGACAGATACTTTAAATAGTAACAATTTATCCTAAAATACAGACTTTGAATCTCCACTCTACACAGGCAAGTTCAGAGGAGCTGAGTGTCTTGCTCAACACGGCAGAGCTAGAATGTGCAGGCCAGCGGCCCCCAAGGCCTGAGTCCTGCCCACACGTCCGCGGCTCCATCCTGCCTGACTGCCAACGTAGTCGTGCCTTCTCCAACCCATCCTGAGCAGGCCGACCCACCAACAGCCTCCGAGGCCACCTGGGTTCTCCCTTGACGGGTCCTAAGATGGCTCTGATCATCCAAATGAAACTTTCCAGACTCCCTCCTTGAACTCCAGCCATTCTGTCCTCCTCTGCCAACTGCATGGGATCCCCCACTTCCTCCTCCTCCTGCCCGGCCCGGACAGGCCAGCATCCTCGTGTCTGGCATGCTCCCTGCTCCCCCACCCTCCACAAGGCTCACCCCTCTAGCTGCAGGGTCTCTGTCTGTAGTGGGCCCCACTTCTCTGCCTCGGACCTCATCCAGCAGGGCCCAGCTTGGGTCCCCATGGCCTCATATTCTAGCCCCCATCTTCCTACCCCGCTAGTTGCTTCTCAGTCATTCAGTGCTAGGCTGATGGTTGCTTCATCTTCCCGATCAGACTGGGAACTGCCCGTGGCTGAGCTCGGACTTGTGTTCACCCCTCGCCCTCCCCTGGCACCCAGCAAGGTGCTAGGGACACAGGAGATGGGAAATATCAAACTCCTTTGCTAAACACTCACCTGGGGCTGTAGGTTTGGAAAGAATTAGGAATTGTTTAAAACAAACAGGGGAGAAAACCTTCTGTGTCCATCTAGCTAGAATCCCTCATAGCAGAGGAATTGTAAAGAAGGTCAGTCTTGGAAGGGCAAGTTGCTCAGCCAGTTCTGTGGGGACAAGAGCCCCACTGACACCTCCTGACCACCAATTCTTTCCAGCTGCTCAGTACCTGGGGGCTTCTGCTCCCCCCCAGCCCTCATCCATCAGCCCCTAACATGCATTCCCACCCACCCCAGCTTTCTTTAATACAGCCCTCCCGGGGCCCTCTGGGGGATCCCCACTTCCACCATCCCTCACTCCCTCCCGGCACCTCCTTCCCTAAATCAGCTTATCTTAGCTTCCAGCTCCCTCTCCTCTCAGCTCCTTTCTCAGCCTCCAATCCTCTCCCCTCCCAGACCCCAACTTTTCGCTGTGGGTAACCTCTTCTGCCAGATGCCTCCTGCCCATTTCTGCCCCATCTGGCTTCCTCTACTGCCCCCTCTCCGTGGCTCCGCTGTCTGGAGCATGCCTGGTTCCATCTGCTTCCCGTCTTCCTGGTTGCTGTTATTCCTGGTTCCCTTGGGACCTGAGCCCCATCTCTGGCCTAGCGCTCCATCTCAGCTGCTGCCCTTTCCAGGGGAGGACAGAAGGAAGGGCCTATCCTTCTCCCCCCCAGCCGCCTCCCCCGCTGCCTTCCATGCATTTCCTTGTTCTTGTTCAAGCAAAAAGAAAGAAAATTATTAAATAAATAGTAATGCAAATGACTCTCAGCTGTGACAAAGGCAGTATCGCTTAAGGGTCAAGCACAGAATTCTATATCTCAAATGGCTTTGGTTTGAATTCTGCTTCTCCCATCTACTGTGCTGTGATCTGGGGCTGCTTAATTAATTGTCTCTGCAGCTTGATCTCCTTTATTGTAAAATGGGGTAAGTAATAGCACTTACCTTAAAAGCTCTTAGGAGAACAAAATATGTGTCTGCCACAGTGTAAGAGCCCCCAGAAATTGTGAGGTTTGCTCATCTAGAAAGTCTGTCAATGCAGCAGCTCCTCCCACTTGCTAAAATTCAAAGCATCAGTAACAGGAATACAAGTAACGTCTACATCCGTGTCCACGTGTGTACCCCCAGGGTCACATGGCAGGGGGGCTTGGCTGTTCATACTCACACATGTTGCAACATAGAGGGAAATTAGAATTTTTGAAATATGTCTTCAGCTGTCAAATAATTATCATAAAGTCATTTAAAATGGGAGAATAAGAGAGAAAAAAATTTCCCTTAATAATATGTTTAGGCACAATAAGGAATCTGTTGAGTAACAAGGGGCTCAGTGAGATGTAGTTACACTTGAGCTTGCTTCCTACCAAGGACATTTGTGCATTTTTATCCTTGATTCCATAGGGAACTAGAAAAAAGAGGAGAGGAGGAAGCAGCCTTGGTTCAGTCTCAAAATTCTTCCTGTACTAGGCACACACGAACGCTTTCCCCCAACTTGACTGCTCCCTGATGACAGCGAACCCACGAGAAAGGCTCATCTGAGGCGAGGTTGATCTCAGAGAGTTTAAGAGCGGTTGACCTGACTTACCAATCTTGTAAAATGGCAGAGAATAGTCTCTTTGGTAGGTGGTTTCTTTATACCATGGTTCAGCGGGCTTTGAATGTCTTCGGAAACAAATATATCGAATGAGAGTTTGTTGGTCTAGTTGAGGCTGAATCGGACTTTTTCTGTTGGGTGGGATTGTCAAGTCTATGAGAGGTCTAAATGAAAATAGAAAGAGCTTACTGAACACCCAGTAGAAGAAAAGCATCCCGTGTTCTCATCAGCGGAGATCCATTCTCTGAAAGTGGCCAGGAGGCTACCGAGATGCAATTGGCAAGACTCCATATCTCCAGGGTTAGCCCAGTGGTTTTCAGTGGGTGGCTCAGGGATCCTGGTTCCCTGCTCCCCTGCTTTAACATCCCTCCTCTTACCCAATCACAGGTTACAGAAGGTGACCAACATCAAAACTTCTGTTTTGATGAGGGTCTGCTCATGCGTGGCTACTTCCTGTACTCCAGATCTCCCCAATGCCCTTTCCCATCGTAATTTTTCAGTAAAACTGAAATCAGTTATAACTTTCCTGTACCTCCACTCAGATAACTACCCTCTGAAGGTAAAAATAAAGAAGAGTCAGTATGTAATGGAATAGCTTCATGCCCTTCTGGGAGTACACATTCACTGGGCAACTTGTGGGAGAATACTTTGGTGATGAGTATTGATATCCTTAAAATGTGCATATACCTTGTCGTAGCAACTCCAGAAAGTAGGAATGTCAGCAAAGACTTAGCTCCTAGAATGCTCACCAAAGTATTTTATGATCATAAAAGAATGGATATAATCTTCATGTGAAAAAAAAGGAGGATAATTTAGAAAATGATATGAACATATATAAGAATACCCTACCACCACTAAAAGTGGTGCTGTAGAATTATAAATTTTGAGATAGGAAAGAGTCTACAATACAGAATTAGGTCTAAACAAAGGTTTCAGTTGAATTGAACACTTTAAATGGATGAGTTATATGGGATGTGAATTATCTCAAAACTATTATAAAGAACAAGGTTTCAGTCAACAAAATATTATCAACCTGAATTCAACAATACATTAAAAGGATAATACAGCATGATCAAATGGGATTTATTCCAGGGCTGCAAGGATGGCTCAACATCTGTAAGTCAAGCAACAAAATACGCCACAATAACAAATTGAAGGATAAAAACCATACAATCATCTCAATAGATGCAAAAAGAAATTGACAAAATTCAACATCTATTTGCGATTAAAAAAAAAAAACTGTCAACAATGTGGGTATCAAGGGAACATATTTCAGTGTAATAAAAGGCCGTATGTGACAAGCTCACAGCCAACATCATACTCAAAGGTAAAAAGCTGTAAGCTTTTCCTCTAAGATCAGAAGTAAGACAAGGATGCTCACTGTCACCACTTTTATTTGACATAGTTTTGGAAGTCCCATCCAGAGCAATTAGGCAAGGAAAAGAAATAAAATGTACCCAAATAGGAAAAAAAGAAGTAAACTGTCTCTATTTGCAAATAACATCATTGTATGTAGAAAACCCTACAGACTCAAAAAAAAAAGAAAACTTATTAGAACTAATAAAGGAATTCATTAGGGATGACTGGGTGGCTCAGTTGTTAAGCATCTGCCTTCAGCTCAGGTCATGATCCCAGGGTCCTGGGATCGAGCCTGGTGTCCTGGGATCGAGCCTGGTGTCAGGCTCCCTGCTCAGTGGGAAGCCTTCTTCTCCTCCCATTCCCCCTGTTTGTGTTCCTTCTCTCGCTGTGTCTCTCTCTGTCAAATAAATAAATAAAATCTTCAAAAAAATAAAGGAATTCAGTAAAGTTGCAAGATACAAAATCAATATACAAAAATTTATTGCATTTCTGTGCACTAACAAGGAACTATTAGACAGAAATTAAGGCAACAATCCTATTTACAATTGCATCAAAACAATAAAATACTTAGGAGTAAATTTAACCAGGTGAAAGATCTGTAATCTGAAAACTATAAGACATTGATAAAAGAAATGGGAGAAAACACAAATAAATGGGAAGATAGTCTGTGCTCATGAATTGGAAGAATTAATATTGCTAAAATGGTCATACTATCAAAGCAACCTACATTTTCAATGCAACCCCTATCAAAATTCCAGACATTTTTCATAGAACTAGAACAAAGAATCCTACAATTTGTATGGACTCATAAAAGACCCAAGTAGCCAAAGAAATCTTGAGAAAGAAGACAAAGAGGAGATATCATCCTTCCTGATTTCATATTATAAACTACAGTCATCAAAACAGTATACTATTGGAATAAAAATAGACACATAGATGAGCAGAACAGGACAGTGAACACAGAAATAAACCCACATCTATGTAGTCAATTAATTTATGACAAGGAAACCAAAAGTACAAAATGGGGAAAGGATAGTTTCTTTAATAAGTAGTGTTGGGAAACTGGAAAGCCACATGCAACAGATAAAACTATTCAATAACCTACACAAAAATCAACTTAACATAGGTTAAAGACATGAAGGCAAGACCTAAAACCATAAACCATAAAACTCTTAGAAGAAAACATAGGGAGTAAATTCCTTAACATCAGTCTTGGCAATGATTTTTTTTTTTTTTGATTTGACACAAAAGGAAAGGCAACAAAAACAAAAATAAATGGGACTATATCAAATTGAAAAGCTTTTATTGCACAGTAAAGGAAGCCAACAAAATAAAAAAGCAACCTATGGAATGGCAGAAAATATTTGCCCATCATAGATCTGGTAAGGACTTAATATCCAAAATACCTAAATAACTCCTTCAACTCAATAGCAAAAATACAATATGATTAAAAATGGGCAGAATAGACAGTTTTTTTTCCAAAGAAGATGTATAGAGGGCAAACAGGTTCATGAGGAGAGCTCCAAGTCACTAATTGTCAGGGAAATGCAAATGGAAACCACAGTGAACTATCAGCTCACACCTGTTAGAATGGCTGTTATCAAAATGGCAAGACAGAAGAAGTGTTGGAAAAAAAAAAAGAACCCTCGTGCACTGTTGGCAGGAACGCAAACTGATGCAGCCCTGTGGAAAACAGTATGTGGGTTCCTCCAAACATGAAAAATAGAACTATCATATGATCCAGTAATTCCACTTCTGGATGTTTATCAGAAAAAAATGAAATCCCTATCTCAAAGAGAGAGCTGCACCCCCATGTTCATTGCGGCGTTATTTGCAATGGCCAGGACACAGAAACAATCAAGGTGGTCATTGATGGATGAATGGATGGAGATGTTGTGTAGGCATATAAAATGGAATTCTATTCAGCCACGAAAAGAAGGAAAACCTGCCATTTGCTGCAACAGGGATGGACCTTGAGGACATTGTGCTAAGTACAATGTCAAATAGAGCAAGACGAGTACTGTATGATCTCACTTATATGTGGAATATAAAAATATATATAATATAAAATATATATAAATATATTATATATATATAATATATATACGTATATATGTATATATGTATGGTGGTTGCCAGAGGCAGAGTTGGGAAAAATGGGTGAAGGAGGTCAAAAGGGATAATGTTTATTAGCGAAAATCTGGAAAACGGAGAAAAAGATAAAAAATAAAATACAAATACCACTCTCTCACTATTCAGAAAAAGCCATTGTTAACAGTTTGGTGTGGCTCCTTCCACACTTTTTGAATCCATTAAATAACAATTATTATTATTATCTGTTGTTATTACTATTATGACTACAAATTGTGATGCCCTTTTTTTTTTTTTTTCCACTTATCCTTCTAGCTTTAGTGAAATTTTTGAGAACTAAGATTTGGGAAGGTGTCTCACCTGGGATGTCTCTTCGTACTAGAATCAAAATGGACTCTTGCCAGCTGCCCGGGGTAATATCCTTGGACGTCCTTTCCCTGATGAGTGATGAATATACTAGTAGAGAAAGTAAGAGGGTGATTAAAAAAAATAAAAAAGAAGTTACTACTATTAGTTCTTGACAGAAGAATGCCACTTGTGGTCTGATAAAAATTCCACGCACTGGGGTGCCTGGGTGGCTCAGTGGGTTAAAGCCGCTGCCTTCGGCTCAGGTCATGATCCCAGGGTCGTGGGATCGAGCCCCGCATCGGGCTCTCTTCTCTGCGGACAGCCTGCTTCCTCTTCTCTCTCTGCCTCTCTGCCTACTTGTGATCTCTGTCTGTCGGATAAATAAATAAAATCTTAAAAAAAAAAATTCCATGCACTTTGCCCCTGGTTCCTGGCAAGGAGCTCTTGAAACCCATGGAATTTCTTTCTTGACAGGAATATCTTCTGTTACCCATTTTTCAGGATTTGGTTCTCAAGATTCATAAGGAAATATTCGACTTGTCAGGTATTAGTTTCAAAATATGAGAAGAAACAAGAAGCCATATAAAACCCAGGAGACAAATGCTGATAATTGTTGCAATGTGAAAATGGATAAATGGGTGTTCCTTACGCTGATTTTTTTTTTTCTACTTTGGGTGGATTTACAAACTTTCACAAGTGTTTTGTTTTTGTGTTTTAAACTGTGATGATTAAGCATATGATGCAAGAAATGAACAGGCACTCGAAAGGCTTAAAGCATAGGGCGCTTTGGGCTGGAGGAGGAAGCCTAGCCCTGTTAGGGAGGGTTGGGTTTTGAGGAAGTTTTGAGGCACAAAGCGGGTAGGAAGTGTTTCTGGGCGTGAAGGTGAGACAGGGCGGATAGCTGAACCCCCAGAGCTGGGGGCAGGCGAGGCAAGACGAGGTGCGGTGAGGGCACAGTGAGGATGCAGTGGTGCCCAGACCTCACCTTTTGAAAAACATCTTATTTTATAATCAATTACTTTTCCTCATAGATTATAGTCCCTGCATTATGTAGTTATTTAAGAAATGCATGTAGTTGGATTATATTATTTGCAGATTTTATTTCAGAAAAACAGGAGGAACATTACAAGATATTTGTTATAAATAAGGGGAGCGTTGTGTCCTGAGAAGTTGAGAACAACTCTTGTAGGTGACACGGAATCTTGGTAGCGTTTTTAAGAAGATGAAAGACTTAGGGCCATTTTTATTCTAGAAAGATCTTTTCCAGTGGCCGCGTGGACCACAAAGTGGAGGACCATGGGACAAGAAGTATAGAGACTGGCCAGGAGGCGATGGTAATCACTGACGTCGGACACGGAGAAACCCTGAGCTGTGGGGTAGGCAAATAGGATGGAGAAGAGATTCTAGGTGAGGGGAATTTTAGAAGCCAAGATGTGGCCAGGGTTGAGATCCGAGTGGAGTGTGTGGGGGCCGGTGGGAACCTGGCTGTCTAGTAAGTATGAAAGGCAAGCACGTGGTGAACAGGCTGTGTCTGTCTTGGCAAAGAGGACCTCAGGGAGCTCTGATTTTCAGAAAATCACAGGCTGTCTGGGCCTGCCCCATGGCTGGGATGATGTAACTGAGCCCCGAAGAGTACGTAACAGCAGGGATTAAGTCATACCGAGAGGGAGGAACTGGCACAATAACAGGGGAAAAATGACATTTCTGAGCGCCTGGGAGTAGGACTTTCTTGGGCACCCGTCCTGTTTCTGAAGCGCTACCTTGGAGAGATGACCCTAGGGCCATGTTATGGTTTGTTAAGAACCCGCTGGGGTTCCAAAGCCACACTGGTTTCTCACAGTTGCTGTGCTGTTTCCAGTAGGCTGAGTCTTGACCGTGGGTTCTCCCCTAGCATGCATATAACCAGTGCCTGCTGTATACAGGTGAGTCACCTAAGCCCTGCTCCTTGAATGTAGCCTGCCAAAGCTGTTTTGAGAACGGAGAAGCCCTTCCTCGCCAGCACTGGGTAACAAGCCCTGCTCGCCATCCCTACGGAATCTCTCTTGGTGGGTTTTGGCCCAGGAGTCGAGAAAGGAAGGGAAAGTGTGCGAGCGGGCGCTGGAGGGAAGGAGGGCTGGGTGGAGAAGCAGAATGGTTTGGGGAATAAAGGGCGGCTTTTGCCTCCAACTCTTTGGGTAGACTTTCCAAGCACCCCATGTGACTAACTTCAGCTCCATCAGGAGAAAGCTCCCCGGCAGGAGCTTAATGAGGGGCATTGCCCACCCTGGCCTGTCAGCCCGTGTTCCCAGAGGCCTCACCGTAGCTGGCCTCTCCTGAGAGGCTTGGGAGAGGACCTGGCTGAGGAGACCTGCCGGGGCTCTGCTTAGGCCCACCCGTTAACTTGGTTCTCAAGATTCCTAAACGAGTTGTAGGAAGGTCTTTCCTTTTCGTGTGGGAGCAGGAGTCCTGCTTTGTCTGGTTTCCCCACACATTGTTTTAGCAGCCTCTGACAGCTTGGCTCCGGTGACATATTCTGTCTAGGCAAGAGCCAACCTGTCCCCTGGGAGGGTGCATGTCACCGGAGCAGGAATCTGGGCTGATCCATGGACAAAATTCAGTACATACTGAATGGGAAACCAAGAGCGTTCATCCCTCAAGAACTTGGCCCCAAGGCCCGAGGTGGTCCGTGCTCCTAAGTGACTCTGCTGTCCTCTGTTATGTCTGTGTTGATCCTCAGGTTTTAGGAAGGTGATCTCATCTAATTCCCAGTCACATTGCCAGGTAAATATTACGAACACCTGTTACAGAACAGGAGATTGAGGCTCAGAAAGGTCAAGTGGGCTCTCCGAACATCACTTGCCTGGCAAATGCCAGAGCCACGGATCAAACCCCATTCGCTGAACTCCATGGGGCATCCAGAGTCATCTCTGTGTACACAGGATGGCTTTTTTCCAGAAGAGTTCAGTGCTATTTCTGTAGGAACTCTGGGGTTCTCTCGCGGGCAGACAGGAAGTAGAGGTCATGCACCACAGGAAGAGGAGAAGGAATAGTGCGGCCCTGTTAGCTGGACTCAGTGGACTGAGTCCACTGAGTGAATGGACTTCCATTCAGTGAGACAATTCCCCATTGAAGGCCCGATTGCAGCCGCCATGGGCCAGGTGCTAGGGACACAGTGATGATAAATATTGTCTTCTACCCAAGAGTTCACAATCTGGTAGGGAAACCACACTCAGGCACTAACTCATCACACACAGTGAGTAAGCGCTGGGCCAGTCAGGAACAGGCTCAAGGGAATGAGTCACTTAGAGAGGACATGAGCTAGTCAGAACAGAGGATGGGACAACGCCATGCCTGCTCTGCCACCTCCCAGACTCGTTATGCCCTCAAGGAAGAGGGGATCCCCAGGTTCCCTGTCAGTCAGCCCCCGGGAATGACTCCATAAGTCAACCAGACAACCTGAACGTCCTTGGTGATCTGTGGTAGGTGCTGCCATGGCTCTGGGAAGGAACAGCTGCCTCTGGGTCTCCCAGACACCACTTCAGGTGGTGTTTTAAAAATCCATCTTACATCTGATAGAAATTCGCCACCTTTTCTCTTCCACACTGCACTGTGCTTCCTCCACATAAAGCAATCTTTTTGGGAGCATGCTGTGCTCTGCAGACCAACCCGGCCCTCAGCCCTGCCTGAGTGGGGCCTGTCGCCTGGGGGTGACAGCAAGTCACATTTGCATCCGATACAATTCTTGAGGTAGCTGTGTGAGCCCTTGAATATTTAATTTTATCAGGTGCCCCTGCCAGTGTGTGATTCCATTTTCCCTCATGAGGCGCCAAGGTTTGGGTGTGTAGGAAGGGACCCGATGTTGTCTGAAAGGAAGGAAGAGGTCCATACCTTCCACCTTCCACAGCGGCTGCCAGTCAGCAGGAAGCCAAGCCACAAATCTGTGACAAGATACTCACTGATTCATGTTCATTTTTTTTCAACAAATGCACACTAAGGAACTACCACTTGTGGCCATCAGCTCCACAGAGGTGACAGAGGTGGGTGGAGGGGGGCAAAAGAGCCCACCCCAGTGACCTCCCTGGACATGCAGCCAAGTGCAGGGATCAATAGCACAGATGTTGGGGCCAGACCCGTGGCTTCAAATCCTTCTTCTAGAATTGGGACAGTCACTTAACTACTCCATGCCTCAGTTTCTCCTCTATACCTCACAGTCATGAAGATGAAATGAGTGAATATGCGCTGGGTGTGAGCAAGGCTGGCCTGTTGGGGGAACAAAGGAAAGACAGGGGGAGGGAGAGGCTGAAGCGGAGGCAGGGCCAGTTCATGGAGGGCCCTATAGGTCCCAGCAGAGTTTAGATTTTATGCCACATGCAGTGACTGGAGGGTTTCCTGCAAGGGAGGGCTTTGATCCCATTTACATTTCATGGAGCACCCTCTGGAGGACGGGAGGGAGGAGGACAGGAGTGGGCAGTTGCTGTCCCTGATGGGGAGAGGCAGCCGAGTGTGGGAGATAACATTCCAGAGTACCACTGAGGAAACTTATGAAGGGTTGGACTCCCCTACTGTTGCAGAGGTCAATGGCGTCAAGTCCACGAGGACCAGCTCTACCGTGAGTACGGCGGGGAGACTGGGACCCCAGCCTAGTCCAAGCAGCCTGCCTCCTTGTGGGGCTCAGATGGATGAGCATAGAGAACAGAATCCAGCCCCCCCTTGGGACTTCATGGACCCCCTGCCTCCTGCATTGCATTCCACCCTAACCCTCAGGCTCCCCATGGGCTGGCTTAGGCCAGGCCCAGTGACTCTGACTTGGTTCCACTGAACTCCAGGCAGCAGCACCCGGGGGAGGTTTGTTTCCAATTGCCCAGGAGATGACCCACAGTTAAATAACCCGACAGTGGACAAGACAGGCCTCAAACACACTCAGAAAGACCAAGAGCTTGTGGGGAGGCAGAAACTGGGAAATATGGGATCCCATCCCTGTTTCCCTCCAGTTCTTCCTCATGTGGGTTAAGGGTGGTCTGTAGCTTCTCAGAAGAGGACTCACAGTATCTAGGAACAAAGCATCCTTTTGCTGCCCCTCCTCTAGTAATTTCTGGAAGCAGAAGTACTTATCTTTGTTGACTAAACATTGTTAAAAGATAAGATACTAGATACTAAAATAAACATGAGGCTTACTTGAAACCATGAAGCCAAAGAGGCTGACCCCAAAGTCACTTGCTATGGGAGGGTTCCTGCCTGAATTTCATAGCTTCTAATCCTTTGCAGACCCCACAGCCAGTGGTGAAGGGAAGGTGAGGTTAGGATCTATAGATTATTATCCACTATCTCTCAGCAATGAATTTAGCACAATAAAACACATCTAGGACTTGTTAGTCTTGGGCCATCTATGAATTGGGAGAAAGCATAAAAATCCTACTTAGTTTCAATCTGTGCAACTGTCCCCCATATGGCAGAAGAATGAAGGAATCTGTTTGATTCCAAGCAGGGTAAAGAGGCCCCCACTAAAATGTAGGCTTTCCAAGCAAAAATCAATATCCTTCCCTCTTTGCGGAGTTCGAAGTTACCTGTTTGCTTGGATTTTACCATGAGTGTCGGATTCTTTTTTTTTAACTTTCCCCAAACCCAAAGAAACGTCACTGGAACCTCTGGGAGCAGCTGTCTGTCAATCAGAGAGCAGCAGGTGAGCAAGTTGGCCCCCCAGGTGTCCAACTGCCCCAGGGCAGCTCTGGATGGCATCTCTGTCTGGACGGACATTACCTGGGTGGGATCACTGGGCGGCGGTCAATGAATTCTCGAAGCCGAATGGCAGTCATGATGGATGGGAATCTAAAAAACATTACAGAGTGAAGGTTGATATTGCAAATGCATACACACTACATGCTACATTGCATATTGTGTGAACACACTCTAAACACCGTCCATTTCCACGTGGGAGCTGTCTAGTGCCACCAAGTCTGTCTTGAAAGAAAAAAAACAGTAAGAAAACTGAGGAGTGGATAGACTAACCATGGCTTTTGCAAAAAAAGGCCCCCCAAAAAGTGGAAAGCATAAGCCAATACATACAGATATGCTTTAAAAAAAAATAGAAACTACTGAGGCATCTGGGTGGCTCAGATGGTTAAGTGTCCGACACTTGGTTTTGTCTCAGGTCATGTTCTCAGGGTCATGAGACTGAGCCCCACTTCAGGCTCCTCACCCAACAGGAAGTCTGCTTCTCTCCCTCTCCCTCTGCCCCTCCCCTTGCTTTCGCATGTCTCTCTCTAAAATAAGTAAATAAATCTTAAAACAATGTAAAATGAAACCAGAAACCACTGAGCTGGTTCTCACCCTGATTAGGGTGCCTTCCTACTACATAAGCTTGCAGGCTCTGTGTTTCACACCCAGACTCCCTGGCACCTAGAGCTCTGGATAGGAATTAGACTCCTCCCACCCCAAAGACTGGACTGAGACTCAGTAGGCAGAAACAAGACCGAGGCCACTGACTGCTGCTTGGAACTTTTCTCCTGGCAGGCAAGGCTGGGAAGCTGTGGTATGGTAAGTTTCTCCAGCATTGGGTGTCAAGAGGCAAGTGCTTCTGAACCCTGCCATCTGGTGTTCAAATGCCATCTTTGGGAGTGTGGAGCGGGTGCTGCAGGGGCAGTGGTGGCAGCTTTGGGAGGAGGTTCTGGAAGCAGCTTCCTGAGTAGGGCCCAGTAGCTGCTCCCACGATGGGTCAGTTTTGTGGACGTGTTCTAGAAGCTTCCTGAAGGCCTTCCCCAGAGTCTGCTTCTCATTGTCCCTTCAGTGATTTTGTAAATGGCTTATCCTCTACATCAAACTTTTTGTGTTTCCCCGATGTGAACACACAATACATATTGTTTCTAGGCTCAAATTCATATTGCATTACGTCACCTACTGGAGAAAAAGATTTGCCACAGGAGACTACTCCATCTAAATATTCACTTGAAATGTGACAGGATACAAAATCAATGCACAGAAATCAGGTACTTTCCTATACACTAACAATGTTTAACTGTAGAAGGAGAAATTAGAGAATCGATTCCATTTACAACAGCACCAAAACTCATAAGATACCTTCGAATAAAGCTAAGCAAAGAGGTGAAGGATCTATATTCTAGAAACTACGGAACACTTACAAAAGAAATTTAAGGAGAGACAAAAAGATGGAAACATTCCATGCTCATGGATCAGAAGAATAAACATCGTTAAAATGTTTCTGCTGCCCAGAGCAATCTATACTTTCAACGTCATCCTGATCAAAATACCAATGGCATTTTTCAAAGTTCTGGAACAAAAAAACCTAAAATTTGTATGGAACCAGAAAAGACCCTGAATCACCAAGGAAATGTTGAAAAAGAAAAACAAAGCTGGGGACATCCCGTTGCCTGATTTCAATCTATATTGCAAAGCTGTGATCACCAAGGCAGCATGGTACTGGCACAAAAACAGACACATAGACCAATGGAATAGAGTAGAGAGCCCATATATGGACCTTCAGCTCTATGGTCAAGTAGCCTTCGATAAAGCAGGAAAAAAATATCCAATGGAAAAAACATAGTCTCTTCAACAAATGGTGCTGGGAACATTGGACAGCTATATACAGAAGAATGAAACTTGACCATTCTCTTACACCATTCACAAAGATAAACTCTAAATGGATGAAAGACCTCAATGTGAGACAAGAATCCATCAAAATCCTAGAGGAGAACATAGCCAGTCACCTCTTCAACCCCAGCCACAGCAAATTCTTTCAAGACACATCTCCAAAGGCAAGGGAAACGAAAGTGCAAATTAACTTAGGGACTTAATCAAAATAAAAAGCTTCTGCACAGCAAAGGAAACAGTCAACAAAGAGGCAACCCACAGAATGGGAGAAGATATTTGCAAATGACACTACAGATAAAGGGCTGATATCCAAGATCTATAAAGAACTTCTCAAACTCAACACCCAAAAAACAAATAAGTCAAAAAATGGGCAGAAGACATGAACAGACACTTCTCCAGAGAAGATGTACAAATGGCTAACAGACACATGAAAAAATGTTCATCATCACTAGCCATCAGGGAGATTCAAATCAAAACCACACTGAGGGGTGCCTGGGTGGCTCAGTGGGTTAAGCTGCTGCCTTCGGCTTGGGTCGTGATCCCGGGATCCTGGGATCGAGTCCTGCATCGGGCTCTCTGCTTCGGTGGGGAGCCTGCTCCCCCCCGCCGCCTGCCTCTCTGCCTACTTATGCTCTCTGTCAAATAAATAAATACAAAATTTAAAAAAAACACACTGAGATACCACCTTACACCAGTTAGAATAGCAAAAATTGACAAGGCAAGAAACAATAAATGTTGGAGAAGTTGTGGGGAAAGGGGAGCCCTCTTATACTGTTGGTGGGAATGCAAGTGCAGCCACTTTGGAAAACAGTGTAGAGTTTCCTCAAAAAGTTAAAAATAGAGCTACACTATGACCCAGAAATTGCACTAGAGGGCACTTAACCCAAAGATACAGATGTAGTGAAAACAAGGGCCATATGCACCCCAAGTTCATAGCAGCAATGTTCACAATAGCCAAACTGTGGAAGGAGCTAAGATACCCTTCAACAGATGAATGGATAAAGAAGATGTGGTCTATATATACAATGGAATATTACTCAGCTATCAGAAAGGATGATAACCAACATTTTTATCAACATGGAGGAAACTGGAGGAGATTATGCTAAGTGAATAAAGTCAAGCAGAGAAAGTCAATTAACATATGGTTTCACTTACTGTGGAACATAAGGAATAGCATGGAGGACATTAGGAGAAGGAAGGGAAAAATGAAGGGGAGGAATCAGAGGAGGAGATGAACCATGACAGACTATGAACTCCTGGGAAAAAACCGAGGGTTTTAGAGGAGAGGGGAATGGGGGACTAGGTGAGCCTGCTGATGGGTATTAAGGAGGGGATGGATTGCATGGAGCACCGGGTGTTACACACAATGAATCATGAACACTACTTCAAAAACTAAGGATGTACTGTATGGTGACTAACATAATAAAAAATTAATTAATTCATTAAAAAAATATTCACTCGAGAAAAAGTCAAGACTGGGGAAACAAAGGGAGTGCCTGGTGGATAGAGGAGGGACAAAGCCTTACTTACTCTTTTATGGCTTACCTTTTGTGCACCTTATAAATTTTGTACTGTGTTCATATAATATGTATATAGAGATAGCTGGGCCTCTATTTACATAAATACGGGGAAGAACAGGACAACACTGAAAGGAGACCCATACCCTACCCCTGGCCCCTCACCTTCACACCTTACATCCTGAACCCAAAGCGGTGGTACTTGAGGGTGGAACCTTTGGGACTTATTGGGGGCGGCGCCCCCATGAACAGAGCTAGGTCTCTTATGAAAGAGACCCCAGAGAGCTCTGCTCTCTTCCTGTCACGTGGGGACCCAACAGGAAGTTGGCAGCCTGCAGCCCAGCAGAGGGCTCTCACCAGAACCTGCCCACGCTGGCGCTTTGAACTTGGACTTCCAGCCTCCAGAATTGTGAGAAATAAACTTCTGGTGTTTAGAAACCACCCACTCTATAGTAATTTATTATGGCAGCCCGAACAGACGAAGGCCCCTCGCTCCATACGTTGATGATTACAATACCTCTCTGGAGGGTCAAGTGAGCAATAATGCGTGTGTGTGTTCTGTAACCAAAACAGCAACTTTGAGAAAACAGAAATCTGAGTTTCTATCTATGGGCATATATTATGTGTCAGGTGACATGAATTAACTAACTTCTCTGAGCCTTTCAGAAATCCTGTGAAGTGGTCCCACTACTTTACTGAAAAGAAACCCGAAGGACTGAGAAGTAGAGGAACTTGTACAAGGTCACTGAGGAACCAGGATGGGAACCCACTTGGTTCCAGAGACAGTTATCCTGAGAGTATTCTTAAGCTTTATTGAACAACGCCAGGGCACCCCAACCACTAGCCAAAACAAAATTGGGGCAGCCCCCAGGAGGCAGTAACCGGGAGGGAGACAGGTTTCCCTGAGAGAGGAAACAGTGTATGGGGCCTCCTTCTCCCCTTCTCTAGTCAAAACCAGTCAACGCCTCGCCCACAGGCCAGCTAGCTGTGTTATGTCACCTCTGAGTGTGTTTTTCAAGCAACTTGAACATTTTCAAGCAAGATTACATTGTCACAGACTATTTGGCTATCCAATGGAACCTGTTTATTATATAATGTCCTTTTTTCTTTGAGCACTAGTGTGATTATTAGGAAAAAAAATCAAAAGGGAAGAAAGGACAGAAGAGAAAATTTGAGTAGATACCACCGAGCTCCTGCCTAAACTCGGAAAGCTTTGTGACTGCTGGGATTTTCCTTCACAAGAAGTGACATGCTGGAGAGAAGAATGCAAGATATTCAGGACATTTGTGCCTCATGAAGACAACACTGCGTCTGCTATTCACGATAGAGTGATTGCTCAGTGCCTAGAAATTCTGAATCAACACCAGAGGGAATAAGCCAGGCCCGGGCTGCCATGCTTTGGCCATGCCACAAAAACATTTTCAGAGGAACACATGAACAGCCCACATGGAGTCTAAGCATAAGCTCCCGGAATCATCCGAAGACGTTGTCTGGCAATGGTTGTAACCTGTCTTTCTGCATCTTTAGGGAACTGGGCTACCACATAGATACCAAGTCACATCTTGTGTGATTAGTTGTCATCTCTTGAACGCGGAGGAAAATGTCGTCTGCAGGAAGACATGTCAGTACATTTTATTTTAGTCAATCTTAAAAAATAGGTTTGCATGCCAAAGCTGAATGAGATAATTATGAACACATGTTAAACTTGCCATCATTTCCATGCTCACAGCCAACCCTGCACAACCACTGTTCTCGGCACCCTGAAAAACGTAACGTAAAAATTTATGTAATTTTAATTAGTCGCCTCAGTAGAAGCTTCTTTCTCAGCTGTACCCCAAATAAAATTTTTCCAGAGCAAATGTGAGTTCTCTCTGCATCCTCCTCACACATTTCATTCAACTTCAAATTAGCCTTAGGGAACCTTGCAGACTTCTCTCTCTCTCTCTCTCTCTTTTTTTTCTTAAGATTCATTTATTTGAGAGAGGGGGAGGGGCAGCGGGAGAGACTCTCAGGAAGACTCCCTGCTTAGCGTGGAGCCTGACCCAGGGCTCAGCCTCACGACCCTGAAATCATGACCTGAGCAGAAACCAAGAGTCAGATGCTTAACCAACTGAGTCACCCAAGCACCCAAATGTTTTTCTTGTTTTAAACTGAAAACATAATTATGCTCAGAGTAAATAATGCTGTAAAATAATATTAAAATTATCCACAAACAACTATTTTCATTTTTTATATTATATATATGCAAATACTTAAATTCTTGAACCACAACAGACATCTATTTTATATCCTTTTTTAGTTTGATAAGATATGAAAAGTTTACCATGTTGTTACAGAGTGTACTTAATTCTAATATTTAATGTTCCTTTATATTGGTTGGTGAGGTCCACCTTTCACTTTATTCAAACTAGTACTCCATTCCACTCCCACACCCAAACTTCTTATCCTCACTCATGCTTTGTTTCCGAAATACTCATCAGTATCTGCCATACTGCATGTTTATTTATGTACCTTATTTATGTCTGTCTCCCCCTGGAAAGTAAGATCCAAGAGGGCAGGGAAGTGTCTTTTGTTCTCACAGCTGTATCCCTAGGGCCAAAGATAATAACTGACATATGGTGGACATTTCATAAATGTTTATTGAGAAACTGAATATGCCATAATTTATGAAACCCAGCTGTAATGTTGGACATTTTGGTCATGCTGGCATAATTATATTTGATTCTATGAATTTATTTCTTAAGATACATTCG
>RCUC01169468.1:0-45136 GCA_003697995.1 Taxidea taxus jeffersonii | reverse complement strand
AAAGAAAGTGGAGAGAACTTGCTTGGGCTAGAGACTAGATTAAGCCCAGTGCTAGATTTAGGATGTATTTTGCTCTGTTAGAAGAAGTTGTACCTCAAATATTTTAGAAGAAAAAAACCTTATGTGTATATAAAGAATAAAGTTAAATACAATGAAGGATAAAATATGACTATAATAATAAAGGTTCAAAAGGATTTTTTTAAGAAAGTTATTAAGATAAACTAGTTAAAAAACATTAAAGGAGGAAAAGGTAAAAGTTTTAAAAAATTAGCAGAAGAGAAAAAATTTTAAAAAAATAATTAACTTTGCAAGAATAAAGATTCATGGGGAGAAAGCCATGAATTCCATGATTTGCTTGCTCATCCTCTGGAATTCCGCTGCTCTACTTGGTAAGTGAACTTGGTCTTGGCTGGATTTCTTGTTGATCTTCTGGGGGAGGGGCCTGTTTTAGTGATTTTCAAGTGTCTCCACTCCAGGTGGAATTGCACTGCCCTTACCAGGGGTCAGCTAAGTAATCTGCTCAGGTTCACTTTCGGGAGCTTTTGTTCCCTGAATCCTTTCCATAGAGTTCTGGAGGATGGGAATGAAAATGGCGGTCTCCCAATCTTTGGCCCAGAGGAGCCAAGAGCTCAGGGCCCAGTCTTCAGTGCACCTTCAGAGAAAAGCTCTTAATCACTCCCATCTCACTGGCCTCTGGCTGCGCTCCGAGCTCACCCAGCCTGTAACCAAGCATCTCTGTCTCTGGCACACAGCCCTACCTGGAGTCTCCAAACCCCGCAGATCCCTGGGCTCTCCCAGGTCGGAGTCTCCCCGGATCTTGTGGGGACCCCACCCACAGAGCACCGGCCCGTATCACGGATTATGGCTCAAGGTAACCCCAAGTTGAGAGTTCACTCCTTGGCTCTTTCTCCGCAGCCGGCTTCCTCATTCTAATACTTGTGAGCTCTGCGACACTGAGACACCCCCAATCCTTCTGTGACCCCACGGGACCTGAGTCCACGCTTCCCCGTGAGGTCTTCACCCCAGTTTAGCCTCTGGAGCGATGTCCCTCCATGGAGCAGACTTTTAAAAGTCCTGATTTTGTGCTCCGTTGTTCTGCCGCTTGCCGGGAGCCGGCCCCTCCCCCCATGGTCTATCTTCCTGTTGCGTTGGATTCAGTTCTCCGCTGGTCCTACCTTTCAGAAAGTGGTCTATTTTCTGTTTCTAGAATTGTTGCTCTTCTCTTCTATCTCCTTTTTGATTTGTAAGTGTTTGGAATGGTTTGATAAGCTATCTAGCTGATCTCTTGCTGCCTGATGTCATCTCAGCCTGCTACTTCTCTGCCATCTCGACTCCCACCCCTATTCTTCTATTTTTCTAAGAGATATCAGTAATATTATACACCACTTTTTGGATTATTTTGTTTTTTTCATAGAACATACATAGCTTTTGGTGTGTGGTCACAGCATTAAGAAACCAGTTTACATTAGGGAAATCACAGACCATAACCCTCTAAATCAATATAAATGTTTCACCTTACTTACAGACAAATGAGTTATAGTATGTGTCACACTCAGACCAGAATAAGACAAAGGAAATTATCTATTAATGTTGTCTCTTCTGTTTGGCTTAGATTGGACATGAGCAATTTCAATCATTTCTCCATTCATTCAGTATTTTCTGAGTATTGATTGTATGCCAGGAACACTATTAAGCACTGGGTATAGGCTAATAATCATACAAAGTCCTTCTAACTCTGTGGAGAATAAATAAATAGATAAATAAATAAATAAATAAATAAATTTAAAAATGTAGTTATGGCAAGAAATATATGAGGAGTGAGGTAAAAAATAATAAAAGTTTGGGAGGGATCGATCTACTTTATAAAGGGTGGTTAAGTAAGCCATGTGAGAAACATAAAACTCATAGTAGGTATAGGATAAAATTGTGAAATGACCCTAGGCTCTGGGAAATACCACTATTTGGGTATGCTGATATTCAGAGAAATCAAGTTTTTTTTTCTGGTTCAGAGAAATCTAGAAATTTTCCCAATGTCCTCAGTCTAGTAAGTGGCTAAGGCTGAATGTCTCTAACTGCCACATAGCATTGTAATATTGAGTAATACCCATTCAGAAATTCTTGAAGAGCTGAGAACTCTTGAGTAGGAAACCCAGAAAGAATAGAGAAGTAGCCATATGAGAAAGGTAATCCTTCATCTGTTCATTTTATGAAAATGGTTATGTGTTGACAGTTTCAAATAAAAGGAAGCTAGAAGTGTGGGTAACAAAACCACATAGTCTTGGGAGTCAGGAAAATAAGTAATTGAATGCCAAATTGCCATTTACTGGTTGTGCAGTCTTAGGCTCAGTGAATAACTTAGCAACCAATTTCATTTTCAAGTGGGGACAACAGTTGCCTTACTGTTGTTAGGTTTAAATTAGGCAATGTAAGTGAAAGCTACTTACATATTAGTGCTCAGTAATTGTAATTTCATTTCCTACTGTAGCAATGAATTTTGCGTTTTTACTTAATATCTAAATGTTAATTTTCTTTTGAGATGTTTTCTGAATTCTTATCAAAGTCCTTCATTACACATATAATCAGTCTAAAAAAATGGATTCATAACTTGTGTTTGAGCGGAAAGAAAACCCCAGTAACCTCTTCCACATAAGATAGGCAAGAAATCACTTTAATTTAATTTAGAGTAAGGGATGAATTCAATTTGTTAAAATTGCTTATATTCTTTGAGAAAGTTGGATACAAATAAAATGAACCTAATAAGTTATTTGCTTCTATATGAGAATCACCTGAATCACATACAAGAAATTTTATAAATCATTTGACAAAGACAGCTAGGGAAACAAGTATAAATAATAATTTCAATACAATTTTTATATGTCAGTTATTTATTTTTACTACTGACATCATCATGCTAGTCCTGAGTCCTGTGTTCACATTTGCTAAAATATATTCTGTTTAT
Source organism: Taxidea taxus jeffersonii (assembly GCA_003697995.1). Taxonomy (NCBI): domain Eukaryota; kingdom Metazoa; phylum Chordata; class Mammalia; order Carnivora; family Mustelidae; genus Taxidea; species Taxidea taxus. Next base: position 42,177 of record RCUC01169468.1, on the reverse strand, counting down.
ATACAATACATTTGTGTACATAGTAGATGCTTTCTTTATATATAGATGTGTATGCCTACTTAATGTGCACACATACATAAATGGATAGATGTATGCGTGTATATATATACTGAATACAGATATGAAATACATACATGCATTTTATGTATAATATAAGTATGGAAAAAGGTATAGAATTTTAAGTTAAAAGCCCCAGTTATAGGATAATGAGCCAGTCACTTAATCTTTGGAATCACACATTTTCTTGTCTGATAAATAAGAATGATAAAAATAGCTAAACTGCAGAGTATTAAAAGATGTCATACATGGGAAAATTAATTTATTAACTGAAGGACTACTTATGTGTATAGATGGTCACTATGTGTATTCATTTTTAATCCATTGCAGGCATGGAAATTATTTTTTCAAGTGATGAAAAAAAAGCTCACTTAAAACATTCAGGTTAGGAGCCCATGTATCTCTCCCTTTCTTTTCAATGGAAGAACTACTAACATAATACAACTAACACCAACATTTTTCATTCAGTTTATTCCCCTTCATGTAAAAACAAATAAATAAATAAGAATGAATGAATGAATAAAAGTTTTAAAGCCCTGAATTTCTTCCTACTATATTTCCTTTCATAATTAATGAAATTACTGGCTATCTAAAAGAGGGATAAGCAGCCTATTTTGTGGTAGTAGAGGGGAAAGTCATCCCAGAAGAATGAGGAGAAGGGTGTTAAGATAAACTCACAGTTGGCAGTGGACCTCTGTGTTATGATTCCTGCCCATACTGTATCACAATTGCTAACACTTCCAGAGTGTTGACTGTACAAACAACTATGTTAAACATTTTCCACTGTGTAACTCCTTTAAAGCTTACAGCAACCCTGGGAGATACTCACATTTTTTATATTCCACTGGTAAGAAAACTGATGCTTTATGAGTTGGAAGGCCCACAACTAATAAAGGTCAGGCTTGGGCTTAATTATAATTCTTACACCCTTAACCACTGTGGTAGTTAAGAAGAAAACAAAGTTCAAATGATGAAGTTCCACCCCCAGATCCAAACTGGCCCAGGTGCTGCATGATGTCACAAAGTTTGCTAGGAATCGTTATTGTATCTAAGCCATTACATGGTTTTTGCACCCTTTGTGTCTCCTGCAAGGTCTCAGTGACTTAATTTTGGCAGATTGGCTTCCATGATCCACTGCACACTTTTCCCTAAATCATAGGTTTTTAAATAAGAAACAGAATAGTGAATATAATATTTTACCCTGTTAAAGAAATCATATCTTACTCTCTGGGGAAGGCTTTGTTATTTTCAAGCAAAATATCAAAAGTAGTAGACAAACTAAATACTATGCCAGTGAAGTATCAATTAATGCATTCAAGTCACTGGCAAAAACTTGGCTACAAAACGTGCATCATAAAAAACTAATTATTTTAGCTTTGCTGCCATTGCCTCAAAATGATGGAATGAAATCAGTATAGCTCATTTTGAGTTTGGGGAATGTCTGCTTTTTTCTTCTGTAAAGAGTACAAGGCATTTTCTCTTAATTTTTCTCTGAATTTCTCTGAAATTTAAAAATAACTGACAATTTTCTGTACTTCGGTTTCTACAAAAGAAGGAGAGAAACAATCCAGTTTACAAAAATTGACTTTGTGTTAAAAATATGTATTTGAGAACGTTTTAAAAGCAGTATCAATTACTTCCTCACTCTAAATAGTGCTATTTGGTGAACACTTAAAAAGAAATACTTGTTGCTTGCCAAACAAGAAAATTGTGCTTTTGACAGTGCAGCCACTAGCTTTAGATTAACTTTTTCCAAGTAAAATTAAGTATTTGGGAGTCATTTAAAAAGCATAAGGTGTGATTGCAGTAGAAGTACAACAATTTAAAGTATTTCTTTTTCATTAATTTTTCTTTCTCCTCTATGTTCTCCTCTATGTTCTCTCATCATAAAGAGAGACAATAATAGAACAAATTAATAAGTACTGGAAATGCCACTTATGAATATCTACATGTGGTCTTGAGAGAGCATGTGGCTAGTTTAGACTATAATAAACTCAAGATATTTTTTTAAGTTGTTCTAGGGATGAGATTTAGATGATGGCATTCAGGATGTACTATTTCAAAATACGGCACCTTGGAATATTGAGTATTTTAAGCTGAAGGAATTTGGGAAGATAGTAGATGTAGGCAGGTCACTATTAACTTCCCCTGCCCTTCTCCCCTGAGCCAAATCTTAAACCTCTCCTGGGAAAGTTGCCCCACCTATTCCCAGAGGAGACCCCTTACCTGTAAAGGCACTGGAACACCCAGAAGAATGCTCACAAATAGGCCTTCCTAAGCTTCCCCCAGTTTACACACTTCATACTCCTTAACATTTCTTATTTTCCTTTGATGTTCACTCTTCATCAAACCTAGCAAAAAAATACTCAGGTCTACTTGTTTCTTCAGTTCTTCATTTTTTTTATAGAGGCTTTCTTATCACATAGAAATATATAGTAAATTAACGTGAGTGCTTTTCTTCTGTTAATCTTTGTAAGTTTATTTTTCCACTCTAAGAACCCCAAGAAGATCTCAGAAAATGTTTCCTCCCCCATGTACATCTGAGAAGAAAGCATGAAAATGAGTACTGAATGGCACTGACACAGGTCTATCCCTTCATGCTCAATGAGAAGTTCAGCCACAATCAAATTCCTCTTTCTAAAATATGCTGAAAGCCTTCATTAATTGCCTCACTTTGCTTTGTGAAATTCTTTTCTTGTCTGCTATGTGAAATCTACTTTTGTACTTTTCTTCCTTCAGATTTGTGTGATGCTGTATCTAAAGCAGTGATGGCTGCCAGTTTCTCAGGATGTCACTCTTCTTGCTGATGGCCCTCCCTTTTGTGAGTTTGCTGATGTTCAGTGTACAGAGGAGCCGACATTAGTTACTGTCCTGAAGACACTGATTTCCTTCACAATCACTTCCTGCTGTCAGGTTTTCCAGAACCTGCTGCAGATGTTATATAATGACATGGTTAATCCTACTCTCCCAGATCCAAGCATTAGATAGCTGAGGTCAAAGGGATGGCACTATTAAGAGTAATATTTTTTAAAAGATTTTTATTTTATTTATTTGACAGAGATTACAAGTAGGCAGAGAGGCAGGCAGAGAGAGAGAGAGGAGGAAGCAGGTTCCCCGCTGAGCAGAGAGCCCCATTCGGGGCTCGATCCCAGGACCCTGAGATTATGACCTGAGTCGAAGGCAGAGGCTTAACCCACCGAGCCACCCAGGCACCCCAAGAGTAATATTTTTAAGAGTAATATTTTCTGTAGCTGCCTGAGATACCCAAATCACTGTTGATCTTTGTGTATTTTTATTGGCCAAGGTTCTTTTGCCTCTTGCTTACCTGTGGCTACTCTTTCACTTGAAACTTTAGACAAGATAAGCCTAATACAAATAATTCTGTAAGACATTCTATTACCAACATCTGGATGTCTATGGCAGCTTGTATTTTTCAGTAGCTTTTCACAATAAGAAGGTACACGAATAAGTATAAGATGTATCTTTAACTTTGGTACAATAAGAACAGTAGAATTAAATTTAAAAGCCACTGGTAACCATTGTTTTCCTAAAGGCCCTAAAACCCATTAACATTATCTTTTCCTATCATGAGGAGTGCAGTTGTTTCCTTGACTCTCTTCTGGAGGTTCAACACTGTTGATGTGCATGTGTGATCTCAATAGAAAGGAACTTTAATTGGTCCACATTGAATTGATGCTATTCACTCATTTTATCCATTCCAGGCACCAGGGTTTTAGATGGAATTTTAAGTTAGACTCATCTCATTTGGGTGTCTCTCCCCCACCCCTTATCAAGATCTAAAATGGGTTATTTGGATTTAGGGTGAAAAGGATCCCAAGCTTCCATAGATGTTTTTCTCTAGTTTTGCATGTGTCATGGACCATGGCTATAGAAGAGGGAACTCAAAATAAGAATAACTAAGATTTGTTGTGTGCACTGTTTTTCTTAAGCACTGTGATAAATGCTCATATAAATTATCTTATTTAATCACTATAATATACCGGACATATAGAACATTGGTGAAGCTATTGGGGTTCAAAGTGGTTAAAACACTTGCCTAAGATCAAAGTGCTGACAAGTGGCAAAGCTTGACTTTGAACTTGTCTGTGACTTGTCTAGGGATTCCTTTTTCTTTCTTTCTCTCTCTTTCTTTCTTTCTTTTGCTTTGTTTATTCTTAGTGTGATATTGGGAAAGACTTATAAATCACCTTAGTTTTCAGTTAGAGGAGCACCATATCTGTTTAATGCCCTATCACCCAAAACACCACATAATAACAAAAACAGTTACTCTTAACTGATTGTGCCTTAAATGCCAGGTATCAAGTTTGATTTTGATTAAAGAACTATCTTAGGAATGTATGATAATTATTTTACCAAAAGAAAAAAAAGGAAATGGTATTCTTGAGATGACTAAAAATACTTATATTTAGAATGTACTCTGGTGAATCAAGGAATTACAAATGCTTTTTCTTTAATTTTTTTTTATTTACTTGATAGAGATCACAAGTAGACAGAGAAGCATGCAGAAAGAGGAGGAAGCAGGCTCCCCTCTGAGAGCCGGATGTGGGGCTCGATCCCAGGACCCTGAGATGGAAAGGACCAGATCTGGTTACGGATTAGAGCTCTAACTCTCAATATACTGATCATCCTTTTCTCAATTGATGTTGGAGATGTTCTTCAGCTTTCTTGGAGACAAAAGGCCTGGAAACTTCTAGAAGAAGCTCCAGAAATGCCAGTACATGGTCCAAGAGAAGGTAAGAGGACCACATGCATTGCCTATCATATCTGAGATTATGAAGATATTTTATCTTAAGATGTAGGGCTATAGATGCTGTATTTTATCTGATTTTTCATTACCCTCCTCTCCCACTCACCAGTAAATATCTGCTCAATACCTTGGTTATTATAAGAGCACATTTTTTTAAGAGCACGTTTTGATTTGTGTAATAGATATGGTATTAGAAAGGGTAATGAACTATTTTTACTGCTGAAATAGGTCATCCTATCAGGATGGCATCATATATTACTTAAGGTATAGCAAGAGATCTTAGAGGGACCCAATAAAAGTGCTTCTAGCCCAATAAAAAGCAAAATGACATTAGCAGAAGTTCATTGACTCTTTTTTCAGCTTGAACTGCTCAGACTTTTGAACTTCAAGTTCTTTTAGATAGTATTCCTCTCTCTTAACTCCCTTAGCAAATGTTTGACATCAGTGAAAGGTGTTCTAATTCATTTTTTCCCTCTGATGTTCCTTACAAAGTTCCTGGAGATAAATATTATTAATCTTACTTTAGAGATGAAGAAAATAAGACTCTAAGAATTTGGGTGACATATCTAAATTCTCACAATAAGGCGTGGGAGATCTGGAATTTAAACATTGGTCAGCTTTATTTTAAAGCCCAAGATCTTAGCCACTGCATTATATGCTATAGCAAGAAGTCTAAGAAGCTATTTGTGGGTCTTTTCTCAATGGGTTTTCATTACTCTAGTCATATAATGATGATAAGTCTTATACTTACCTTGCTCAAAAATTCTGATCAGGCGAAATACCACAAAGAGAGTAATATTTTAAATTAAAAATTTAAAAAATTACTAAATTAATTAGTGATAAATTACTAAAAGCAAATTCTTTTAATCAAATAACCTCACATTTATTAATTTTCTACTATGTAAGAGTCACTGCACTAGCACAACATGAATCAGCCTGAATTTGATATTAAAAATATCAAATATAAAAAAAATATTAAAAATAATGCAGAAAAGAAGTATTGGAGAATAGCTTCTGGGCTAACTTCATGAACAGAGAGCCAATTTTAACTTTTCCTGGGCCACCGGAAAGATTCAACCAAATTAAATACCTAAAATTACCAGACATCTAATTAAAAAAGAAGAGGAAGCTTCTCTATCAGATGCAGTGAATAAATGGAAAATATTTAAAAAGAATACATGATAATGGCCCCAATCTTTTCTTCACCTCATTGCTCATTCCTCACCCCAGGGTAGAAGATTATCATACTGAGATCATTGGGATACAGCTTGTATATCAAATGTTATTCATATATTTAGACCAGAAATATGCTGATCTAGGCCTCTGTGTCAGTTGTCTGACTTTTTCCCATCAAGGAGGTCATGGGTAGAGAGGTAACTGAATTGTACATCAGAGCTTTTTCTGATAAAGCAAAGCACACATTCAACAGGCACTTGCCTGACCCATACAGCTTCACCCCCTTAGCTCCTATCAGTTACAAAAGCACTAGCTATTCCCTGGTCTCTCCATTCTCAAGTCTGGCCAGTACTTACTGGCATATTAAAAAAAAAATTGCTAAGAAGAGGTGTGTTTCTTACTGATCCCACCACTTTATCTGGCTCAAAGAAATGCATTTAGCAATAATAAAAACTAAATCATAATTTTGACCAAGTTATATTTTGAAGTACAGTACAACGTCTGTTACATTGCATGTTGCAAGGCCCTATCTATTTTCTTAGTCTTGAATGATAGTTCAACCTAAAGTCATATCTAGGATGATGGTGAAAATTAATGGATGGTATCTGATGTATTGTAAGCACACCGAAACCATAGCTACTGCTGTATTTTCTTGCCTTGTTTTTGCATCATGCAGAGTATACAATAAAAATGAATAATCCCAGGGAAGATTTTTGTCTGAAAAGACTGACATCTGTTTTTACCATTTTATCCCAATAAATGTCCTAAAATTATAGGGAGAACTTCAAGGAAAATTCTTGGGGCTTTATATTTTAAGATGACAAGATGAGGATATGTACCCCTTTTTCATCTCTGAACTTGGAGGATAAGAAGTATACATAAATTCTTATATACTGTGTCTAGAACACAGTATAACCACAGGCCCAATCTAAGAGGAAAGTTGTCAGATCAAGCTTAGACCAGGCATGCCTGCTGCTGCAGGTGCAGATAGGACTGGAAGAACCCAGAGAGTTCCATATCATGTGCCTCACCCTGAGGGACAGAAACAACACCATTATTAGCAACTATGACATCAGGGGACATGGGGTGTTCAGTGAAGTTCTCTGGGCCCTGTTAGATACTACAGATTGGAGGCGAAAGAATTCACAGATATCCTATCATTGAAGGGCTTATCCAAATATGAAGCCAACTAGAAGAAAGATGGAATAATGAATAATTACTACATATGTGGGAATAAGGAAAAGTCAAACCAAAGCACCCACGTTCCTTACCTTTCCCCCCTCCCCATCTCTGTCTCTCTCTCATACACACACACACACACACACACACACACACACACACACACAGCATACAAAGAAAATAGAGCAAAACTGACATGGCAGGGAGAGGATGGGCATGAAAAATAAGCTGACATTGCCCAGAAAAGAAGGCAAAGAAGGGGAAAAATAAAATGGCACAGAAATGAAGGTCCCTTTGAGATGTAAAAAGAGGAGACTACACACAGTTGAATAAATAGTAAGTGCCAGAGAGGGCAAGACAAAAACAACAAAATAACTGAAAATGAATGTTAAAAATGCATAGAATGAGAGATGTGGCCCCACAGATATGAGAGTTTTAAAAAAAACATATTTTAATGTATAGTTGAGAAAACTGTTTAGAAATGGAGAAAACTTGAATCCAAGTTTGAAGGAAGGAATACAACAAATCTTCAGAACAACTGATACAGAATGATACGTTTCAAGGTATTTCCTTTTAAACTGTTATGATTTTGAAGATGTGTTTGTGTGAGAAACAGATAGACATATAGAGAGATAGACAGATTCTTACATATCCAGGAAGAAATAAACATATGTGAATCTCAACATCTGCACACAAAAATCTCCATGCTGGAAGATGGGGAGCTAGAAACTACCATAAAGTGAATAAAGAAAAATTTTTAACTAGATACTCCACAAAAAAACACTCATGTCACTAAAAAATTTGTGAGAAAACAAGTCTAAGACAAAAAGCCAGTATCTCCTTCTTTTCTAGTCTTCTAGAAAACTTGGGTTGTTCTTGTAGTCTGAAGCATTTTGTTTAGGTATCATAGATAATTGTGAACTTGTCTTCCTTTTCCATACCTGAGCTCCCTTTTCAGGTTAACCTTATTCATGCTGACCCCTCTTGCTTGCACTCAGATTGGACTCAAAGTCTGTCTGCTGAATTGATTCATTTTTGTGATTGCAGAAATCTGAGGCTCTAAAAAATTGCTGATAATTTAAGAAACCTGCCAAAACTAGGCTTTCACAAAAAAGAAAACATGAAAAAAATCAATATTAAATTATATAAAAAATAAATGTAATGTTACTAGCCAGGGTTTATTTTGTCCACTAACCAAGGCTACAGACCCATGGTAAACATTTTGACATGATACTCTGGAGTTCTGTGACTTGCCTCCCTAATTAATTGCATTTCATGAAAAATAAAACTTTGGAATAAACAAAAAAGTTTTAAAAAATGTTATTCAGATTGTGATTTTATGTGATAAAAAGTATTCTTTCGTGTGTGAGCCTAAGGAGTGTGGAATAATGAAGCAGCCAGATAAGGCAGGAATTTATTCCAAGTTCTGGTTTAGGCATAGTTTGGACTGAGATGATGTTCCAAGGAGCAGGCTGGTTTTTTGTTTGTTTGTTTGTTATTTGTTTGTTTGTTTGTTTTTAAGAAATAAAGATTCCAACCAGACTTTTTAAAAATATTTTATTTATTTATTTATTTGACAGGGAGAGAGATCACAATTAGGCAGAGAGGCAGGCAGAGAGAGAGAGAGAGAAAGAAGCAGGCTCCCCGCTGAGCAGAGAGCCCAATGGGTCTCATCCCAGGACCCTGGGATCATGACCTGAGCCGAAGGCAGAGGCTTAACCCACTGAGCCATCCAGGGGCCCCTCCAGCCAGCCTTTGGGCCAGTTTCTCTCCATGCTGAGTGGCTAGTGCTAGTGTCTGTAAGTCGTGACATTCATATAACTTTCCGCAGAATAAGATTTTCAGAAAAACTGACAGAACCTTGAGTTTCTGTGAATGGTGAGTAGAAATATGAAGGAGAGAAAATTACCTTAGGTCCCTTCATCTACTTTCTAGGTTTGTGAGGTAAGGATATTCAAGGGCTTACTATAAAGAAACAACAGGTCTTAGACCTGATTTAATTGTTCTCTCTATCCTGTGGGACTATGATTTCACTATATACTATGTAGACAGGCAATGGAAGGAGACAAAGAGAGAAATGGAAGAAGAACGAGGGAAAGAAGGAAGGAAGGTAGGACAGAAGGAGGAAAGGGAGGAAGGGAAAAGATGCTCAGGATCCCAGTTGAGCATGTGCATTCTGACATGATCTTGCAAAGAGAGAATTAAATAAAAGATGCTAGAAACATCCAGTCACATTGGCATAGCTGCCTAGGGCTGACTACTATGAATCAATTGTACAAAATGTAGTCCTTGCAATATCTTCTCCCTCGATTAATATTTATTGAGCAGCTCCTAAGGTACATGACACATGAAGGGATATGATTAACTTCCTGTTCTCTACCCGTCTCTCTAGAAAAGGAAGCTAGTACAACCTTCAAAATACCTGCCTGAGGGGGAAAAATGAACTTGCTTTAACAACCTGAACAATCATTATTTCAAGAACTAATTTTCCACTTATCTGACTCTTACCTTCCATATTTTCAATATCCTGTGATGTCTTGTAGCGATTAGCATTGCAAGTCATTGGGTACAAACTGGCACAGTCTAGAATGGGCTTTATGTCCATTTGATTGCTTTAATACTTTATATTTTAAAATTCTAATAGCAATCAACTTAATTCAGACAATGGAGCTATTTTTGCTCCAACTAACAGATTACAAATTTTAAATGACTTATCTTAGGTCTCCTAGTTGTTTGGGCTTTAAACTTTCTGATATTAATACCTGTGTTAATAAGGACACTTGTTTTCTCAAAATTACAGTGCATGCCACACAGTAACTTTATTACCTTTGCTGTTTATAGACAATATTGCTTCTGCAGGTTGAAGAAGAACAAGGTAAAGGAGGTTGTCTAACAATTTTCTGACTGCCAGGTCTTATGCTAAACATGTTGCATTCATAACTATATGTATACTCAGAACAAACCTGGGGGGTGGGGTCAGTGTTCATATACTCTTATTTTTTTTTTTTTTTAACAATACCATTGACTGTTCTCTGTGCTGTACCTTTCATCCCCATGACTTATTCATTCCGTAACTGGAAGCCTATACCTCCCACTTCCCCTCACCCATTTACCCATATCCCCCACCCTCTTCCCCTATGGCAACCATCAGTTTGTTCTCTGTACTTATGAGTCTGTTTCTGCTTTTCATTTGTTGGTTGTTGTTTTTGATTGCACGTATAAGTGAAATCATATGATATTTGTCCTTCTCTGTCTGACCTGTTTCACTTAGCATAATACCCTTCAGGTCCTGTCACAGATGGTAATATTTCATTATTTTTATGGCTGAATAATATTCCATTGTGTATATATACCACATCTTCTTTTTCTTTTTTTTAAATTTTATTTATTTATTTGACAGAGACCACAAGCAGGCAGAGAGGCAGGCAGAGAGAGAGGAGAAAGCAGGCTCCATGTTAAGCAGAGAGCCTGACGCAGGGCTTGGTCCCAGGACCCCAGGATCATGACCTGAGCTGAAGGCAGAGGCTTTGACCCACTGAGCCACCCAGGCGCCCCTATATATAGGGGTGCCTTGTGAATTATCCACTTATCAATTGATGGACACTTACTTTTATTTCAAATGAAGTAGCTGATGCTTACAAACTATCAAGTTGCCCATTAAGTGATAGAGCTGGGATTAGAACCTGGCTATCAGACTCCAGTACCTGTGATCTGAACTACTTCAGTACACTTGCTGTTTTTCATTTGTGCAAGTGCTAAATTAGGTTTATTCATCTTCTAGATTTGTGCATTGTTTCAGATGACCATTTTCTATGTTTTAATTGCTAGGTCATATGAACTGTAGGGGTCATATTTTCTAAATATTTCTATAAATGTATTTTTAAAAATATAAATCATTGTAGGAACATTTTTAAATCTTATTGTATATTTGATTTCAACCTAATTGAACAATCACATTGTACAAGAAATACAGGACTATGAGATCTAAGAGGTAAACATGACAGAATCTGAGTCTGAAGGATATGTGATACATTACTGCAAAGTCTTGGTAAACAAGTTTAACTGGAAATTGAAGTGTGGTTCTTTTTCCAATTCATTTGTTATATTTATAAATCTGAACTATATAGATAAATATCAGTGCCCGGTAGAATTACATAAGCATCATACAAAGAATGAAACCATCTTCTCTTCTATCAATACTTTACCAATTTCATAGAGAGCTCCCAGTATATCGCAGTAAAAAGTTTTGAGAATTCCTTGTATCTTTTTACAACCCAGGACACTCTAAAATATAGGGCTATAACATTTTATAACCTTTCTTATTGTAACACCATGTTATTTCTCTCATAATATTGTTGGTCACAAAATTTGAAGGAGAAAATTTTATGGGCACTTTCCAAGGCAATTGTAGATTAACACTTTCATTATTAAGCTCTTCAGTGTTTGCTTATTTGTAGGTTTCATTAATTGATAATAGTACTAGTGGTTTTCTATCTAGTTTTGCCATTAGAAATACTAATGTTGCAATTCTTCACAAAATATCTAAAACAGAAAACCAAAAGAAGAGTATTTTGTGGTATAAGGAAATGGAGAGTTGGATTTGGGGTTACTGGCAGACAGTTTTTCCATGCAAATTACGTGAAGAGGTTGACCTATATTGCACTTTGCCTTGGGACTCATAAATCATTAACATGGCTTTATTCTCCTACATTTGCAAGCTTCTGTCTTAAAAAATTCTTCCTAAGAAAAAGGATCATTGCATTACAATTACTCCAATTGTCTTCATAATTGTATTATATGACTTATAAATAACACCTGCTTAAATACTTCATTTATTCATTTAACAAGCATTTTTTGTCCTCTACTATGTGCTATGTACTGTGTCAGATACTGTATATATAAGGATAAACGGGATCAAAACTATGCTTGCCTCATTGTACTGAGAGTCTAGTGACATCCATTGATATCTACTGATACCCAGATAAGTAAATAGGAGATAATAATACAAAGCAATGAGGTCTGCTGGTGGGTAATAGAGAATACCATGAGAGGACATGTAAGGGAGAAGCACTTCCACATTTACAATGAATGTGTGCTTGGGTATGCTTAACAGTGATATTCGAGGGAAGCTGCTCATACAAGGTGAGATGTTAACAATACACCTGTTTAACCAGACAAATGGTGGAGGAGGAAGAGAGGGAGAATAATGCTGTGCTCAGACAATGACTCATGAAGAGGCTGAGTATCGGGAGGCTGCTGATGTTCAGGACTTAGGGAGTAATTGAATTAAGTGGTGCAGAGAGAAGAAGAGGAGTGGCTGGGAGCTGCTGAGAGGGAATAGGTGTGGAGAGCCATGCAATGAAGGGTCTTGTCACCCTTGTCAAGGAGAGTGAACATTGGGGCAATTGGAGAGCCATTAGTTTAAATACATGTGAGATGTGATATTTGTGTTTTAGATTGCTTTGGTAATAGTGGAGAAATGATAGAGGTAGGGGCAAGAGACGAAAGCCCGGAAGTCAGTAAGAACCTGTTGCGGCAATTGAGTCCGGAGCAAAGTAATTTGAACTAACATTGTGGCAGTAATGTGGATTACTTCCCCATATAATATCCCCCACACACACATATGTATGGTGTATCCCAAGTTTATTGTCAACTATATTTATTTTACTTGTTTATCTTCCATTAAACCAAGAGATCCCAGGAGCCATGAGCTCTGCTTTCTATCAGAATTGTGAAATTTTGATAGTTCATCAAGTCTTTGAAGATAGAGGAGAAAAAAATAAATGAAAAAAATACAATGAAGATACAGTCACATTTGCTTTTTCTAGATATTTTTCTGCTACATTGTAAAATTCTCATGATATATTTATCAATAACTACTTAAATAAACTCCTTGAGATTAAAGATATGATATGCTGTATTTTTAAAAAAAATCACACCCGAAGTTTCCAGGAACACAGCTATTGGTTTTAAAAAGAAAGCTACTGTAGAGTATTTGGTGCAAAGTTATGGTAAGTATAATGCTAATAAACATCACTGGGTTGAAAGATGATTGTTTTTCAAGAAAGAATTTGAGCATTGTAAGGAAAGAAATGGAAAAGGAAAAGAATAGTATCCTTGTCATTCATCATCTAAGTCCATGTGTCTCTTTTTATCTTTCACTTTTACTTTGCTACAGATAATCTTCATTATCTTTTATGGCAATGTGTCAGTTACCAATCCACAACCAAAAACAGTATAGTAATGTTTCATAACATGATCTAATTTTCCTTCGGGAACTCAACCTGTTTTCAAGTGTATAATAATGTTCCCATTTCAGAAGGCAAGCTATTAACTAAATTATCAAAACCTTGAGAGCTGCCAGAAATGGAGATCACCATTAATCAAATGCATTTCTAACCTAGCCATGTAGAGAAAGTGATTTGTGTCCATAATTTCCAAGGTTTGGTCTAGAACTTAACAAGAGTAGGTGGAAATCATGGTAAACCAAAGGAATCCTACACAACTAAATGTAGTAAGGAGAAATTTTAATAGTTGTCATTTTTTCTGTTTAATTAAATGAACATAAGTAAAAATAGTTAATAAAACCCAAAATGGGGAAACTATCAGCAATCATTCCTTGGGAAGTTATTTTACTTTCTTTTGATGATAACAGGTTTATTACATGTTGGAAGCCAGGTGGGTCCTTTTAATTGAATAAATGGTGTCTCACAGCTAACAATTAGTTTTGAAGTATTTTTGACATGTGTGGTTTTTTTTTCCTTTTATTTTACTTGAATACCTCTCTTTGTGACTCAGTATAAAATTTGTCATTGGGCATTTTGGTTTTGGTATATGTCGATGTTATTTCTAGTCTCTACAATTTGCTTATCTATCCTTGAGGATAGATTTACAGACAACAGATTCTCTGAAAAATCCCTATCCTGCTGCCCAGCACATGCCCTGATAAATTCTACTGTCGTGTTCCCTGGTGTTAGAAATGTTAGATATGCCAGACAGCGTCACTTACTCCAGTGTCCCGTGAAGGACTCTAAAGAGGATGCAGTTCCAAAAGCATTGACATGATGTCAGAGATGTCCATGAAATTAAAAGAAAAAGAAGAAGAAAAAGTTCTTGTGCATATAATTTTCTCTAATACTTTAGTATTTGAATTCTTCTAAGATTTTATTTATTTGACAAAGAATGGGAAATAGAGCACAAGTAGGGGGAACAGCAGAGGGAAAGGGAGAAAGAGGCTCCCTGCCGAGCAGGGAGCCAGATGTGGGACTCAGTCCCAGGATCCTGGGATCATGACCTGAGCTGAGGGCAGTCACTTAAACAACTAAGCCCCCAGGCACCTCTAGTGTTTGAATTCTATGTGCATTTCTTCCTCCTTCATACCATATAGTTCCTTTGAACTATATGCTATTTTATGCAAGCAGTTAGTGTATCACCTGACTAGCATTTTATATACATACATTGATGGTTTCACAGCACAGGTCATGGAGGGATTAGTTAGATGCAAAAAGAGAAATAATACTAGGAATCAGCACTGAAATAGTTCTTGAGCATGTGTTCAACTCAAGCAGTATATGGATCTAGAGTTCTGCAGGGGTGGGGCATGGGGCAGTCCATGACTGTGGAGAGAAGGTGTACTATACTGTGAATCAGTAGTGACAGTTATAAAGTATGTAGCTGGGTAAAAATGCATCCTATTCTGGTTTTCGTCAAGAAATGCTATGGCAGTGAAATTCTTCCTTCTATGGAGTGAAGACGTGTTGCTAGATTACTCAGAACTAATGTCATGGGTTGGAGATTCTCCTTACATGTCAACGTATTACCATGTATCTAAGACACAGAAATTCAACAACAGCTCAATGAGACTCGTGCTTTCAGTCCGAAAATATTTCACAGTAATCATTAGAGTGTTGACAGCTTCATATGGTATAAGACATAAAAATCTATAGTTGAATAAAAAACTATGAAAACTGTATGTTCAAAACCTTAAAATATTGAGCCTCATACCAAATGGATAGTACTTCACATTAATTGCTTGAAAAGAAAATGAAATGTGTCATCTCCTATATACAGATAGTTACAAGTAGTTTGAATAGAAATACAGTTTCAAAACTTGAGCTTCTCATACTGAACCAAATCAATGACCATAACCTCATTGACTGTATTAGACTAGAACTCATTAAAAAAATATATAAATGATCTCAAATACCCAATATGTATTTAAATAAGATACCTCATAAAATATGTAATCAAAAAGTCAATGTATGAGTGTGAAAAACTTAGAAATGGTAACTGGATATAGGAAGTACAATTGTTTTTCCTGTTTAGTATCTCTGTCATGTTTTATTTTTCCTATGAATAAGAAGATAAAGCTGGGAAGAAAGGAAAAGCTAGAAAGAAGATAAATGTATTTAGTTAACTATACAATAATGGAGTCATAACTCAGTAAAATTACAGGGTGCCTACCTTTTAAAAAATAAATTTTGATTTAGGATAAATTCTTGTTATTAGTTATGAGCAAGTAAATTGCTATAAAGCCTTTGTCATGCTATGCCACCATGGTTGTTTTAGTGACCTAGAGCATGCAAGGATGTCAGACTTCACTTGACAACATGGGACCAGAGAACAATGAATGGCTGTAAAGAAGAGTTAAATGATGAAGCAACATGAAGTAGGTGATGGGAAGGAAGCAGGGAAGACTGTATCATGCAGTAACTAACCCAGGATAGTCATTCTGTAGGTGAAAAACTAACAGAAGGGAAGGAAAATTGTGATAATTTATTTAAATCTTAATGTAGAAAGAGTGCTTTATTCTTGTAATTTCTCCTCACCCTCCTAATTTTTCTTAGGCAAGGATTTCTCCTGATCATCCCAAATGTAAATATGCACATTGTTTCCCTCTGTATCACTTGTGTTGATACCCTCTTTATCTTTTTGCTTGTTTGTTTGTTTTGTTAAGTCTCTGTATTTTCTCCAGTGTTGATGTAAACAGCTTAGTGTCTTGGAATGAATCAAAGTCTGTGTTACCATTATAGTGGTGAAAAATACACTTCAGCTCCTTTGTCTAGAAGTTTTAAGTTAGTTATAGACATTGCCCCCTTCATAGAACTCTGTCTCTGAACAAAGCACCAGGGCTGTATTCAGTTGGTTGCAGAGAGCAGATGGTCTTGCAGAGGCAATGAGCAATGAGAAGTGGATACAGGCTAAAACTTGGGAGTCCAGCAGAAGAGGAAGAAAAGACATTTTAAAAAGGAAGAGAAGACAATTTCATCGGTCTAATAAATCAAAAGGCATAAAATATATGTTTTTATTTTGCACGCAGAGGTCAAAAGCCCAGTATTTTTCACTGGAAAACCCATCATCCTTCCATTTCAATTAACCTTATAAAGCAGTCAATAACTATTTTTGAAAAATATTTCTGGCAGCTGCAAAGGCAAGCCTTATTTTAAAGGAAGTTTTTTTTATTAAGATAAACAGAGACCTGTGTGAGTGGGGTTAGTGCTTACTCAAATTTCCGAGTTAAGAGTCTGAAAGAGGAGGTTTTGAAAAAGCAGCTTGAAGGCTGACTTGAAGACCCCTGCCTACCTCCTATAAGACACTGCACAGATGTCTAGGAAAAACACACTCCTGTGTTTTTCTCCTTTACTACTCACAAAGAAAATTTCACTTCAGACACTCCGAATACCCAGTATGTCAGGGGTTTTCCCCACACTAAGCAATTCTTTCTGATACCAGCTGTGACCCTGTCCTATAATTCAGTTCAGCTCTGACACCATCTACCTGGAGTTAACATCAGATCCCACAAGTTACAGACTTAGTTCTGTAGGATTTGGATACTGATCACAAGTCCCAGATCGTCACCAGTGCTTTCGACAAATTGGCTATATATATATATATACACACACACACACACACACACACACACACACATACATATACATATATACAGCCAAATTATATGTGTGTATATATATATATATATATATACACACACATACACACACATACATACATACTAGGGTTCCCACAGCACTCTCCTTGCTTTAAATAGTTGACTAAAATGGCTCAAAGAATTCGGGGAAACTCTCGCTTATGTTTACTAGCTTATTTTAAGAGTACAACAACAGATCCAAATGGACAGCCAGATGAAGAGATACATAGGGCAAAGTATGTGGGAAGTGCTTCCATGCCTTCTCTTGGAGCACTTCCACATTTACCAACCCAGAAACCCTCTGAAGCCTGTACTTTTGGGAATTTAATGGAAACTTGTCTATGCAGACATGATCGACTATAAACTCAGTCTCTAGTCTTTCCCTTCTTCCTGGATGATCTGTGGTTGGGTGCAAAGTCCCAACGTTCTAACCATGGCTTGGTCTTTGGAGGGACAAGCCCCCATTATGAAACTATCCAGGAGCCCACCAACGATCACCTCATTAGATCAAAAGACACTCCTGTTACCCAGGAAATTTCAAAAAATTAGAAGCCCTTTGTCAGGAGCCAGGGTCATAGACCAAATATTAAAAGAGAAGGTGCTTCTACCATTTTTATCACTTAGGAAATTAGAAGGATTTTAGGAGCTCTGTGCAGGAACTGGGAGCAGATATCTGTTTCTCTGTCTATCCATCAATCTATCCCTATTATTTCCTATATATATTCATACATATGTGTGTGTGTGTGTGTGTGTGTATAATTTCACACAAGAAATGTTTAGAAATACTTCAAAGAGCAAGGCCAGTCTCCTGAAGAAATGCCTGAGTTTTCTTTCTTTTTTTCCCTTTTGAGATACACAAGATAAAATTTTTATATATTATAGCATTCTGTAAATAATGTATGTCTAGCCTTTAACTTATCCCTAGGCAGAATTGTTGCAGAATATTGTGATTCTAAAACTAGCAATGTGGAAAACTGACACAATATTAATTTTAAGCCAATCTAATTGAAGATCTAATTATCATAATACTCATACACGGACGGTTTTTTGGTAACAAGGTGTTAAGATGCCAATGTCATCGTTAGTTGAGAATGTTTCAAAATTTCTTTGGGGAAATAAAAATGAAGAACTTGGTACCTAAATAGGAAAGAAATTTCAAAAATTAAATGTTTTATTTTTTTAATAACACACAAAAAGCAGATATGTATGTCAATTAAGTTAAAATCTTATTCTTTTTTTTTCAAGATTTTATTTTTTTAAATTTTTTTATTTTTATTTTTTTATAAACATATAATATAACTCCACCACCCTCTCCCAACACCCCTTCCCCCTGCCCCCCTCAGTTTGTTTTAAGTCTCTTTTGGTTTGTCTCCCTCCCGATCCCATCTTGTTTCATTTATTCTTTTCCTACCCCCTTAGCCCCCACCCCCATTGCATCTCCACTTCCTCATATCAGGGAGATCATATAACTGTCTTTCTCTGATTGACTTATTTTGCTAAGCATAATACCCTCTAGTTCCATCCATGTCGTTGCAAATGGCAAGATTTCATTTCTATTGATGGCTGCATAGTATTCCATTGTATATATATACTACATCTTCTTTATCCATTCATCTGTTGATGGACATCTAGGTTCTTTCCATAACTTGGCTATTGTGGACATTGCTGCTATAAACATTCAGGTGCACGTGCCCCTTCAGATCACTACGTTTGTATCTTTAGGGTAAATACCTTGAAGAAAACATTTGATGGTCTTTTAACAAGTGAACATGCTTATTCTAATCTCCAATGAATGTGACAGAAACATGTCTGTGAGTGACCCCTATTTGTAGAATGTTTGAAACACAATTTCATATTTAAGATACCATAGAAAACTATTTCATTTGAGTTTTGATGACTGCAATAAATTCAGAAAAGGAATAGGATCTAGAATAACTAATTTTTCTGCATTAATGCCACTATGTGTACTGACCATTTAAGGAAGGTTTAGTATTAGAGATTTAAGATTTAAAACATATTGGACAGGGACGCCTGGGTGGCTCAGTGGGTTAAAGCCGCTGCCTTCGGCTCAGGTCATGATCCCAGGGTCCTGGGATCGAGCCCCACGTCGGGTTCTCTGCTTGGCGGGGAGCCTGCTTCCCTTCCTCTCTCTCTCTGCCTGCCTCTCTGCCTACTTGTGATCTCTGTCAAATAAATAAATAAAATATTTTAAAAAATAAAAAAAAAACATATTGGACATACTTTGTAGAAATTTTTCTTTTTTTTTGAGATTTGTATTTATTTATCTATTTAACAGACAGAGATCACAAGTGGCAGAGAGGCAGGCAGAGAGAGAGAGGAAGAGAAGCAGGCTTCCCACTGAGCGGAGAGTCTGATGAGGGGCTCGATCCCAGGACCCTGGGATCATGAGCTGAGCCGAAGGCAGAGGCTTTAACCCACTGAGCCACCCAGGCGCCCCTGTAGAAATTTCTTAAAGGATAAAAACTAGAATTAACACAGGTCTTTAAGCAAATATTAACTATTTCATAATAAAAAGAAGTTATTATTGTTTCTATAGATGGACGAGATTATGAGAGTTATTTCAGGAATTCATTTAACAAAAGAAATCTTGAAATGAAAGAGTCAGTAGAGATTGCAGACAGGAGATTTTGAAAGCCAGACTGCTGGTCTGCATAAAACTAGTTTGGTTATAAATACTGTGTATGTATATAAATTTGTATATACTTTTTTTAGCTGATAGCCATATATATACATGTATATATACACCTTACATGAGTTTTTGAATGGTAGGATATTTTTCCCTTAAAAATCATGTAAGTTGCTCATAAAACTTTAGGTGTAATTGTGTGAAAATATTTTCTTGTATTCGAAACTCATACCCTTTTCTACTGATTCCAGTTTGAGACAGAGATTGAGAGAATGAGAATAAAAGAAAGGTGGGAAGGAAGAAGGAAGGAAGGAATAAAAGAAAAGGAGGGAGGAAAGAAAGAAAGAAAGGAAGGAAGGAAGGAAGGAAGGAAGGAAAGAAGGAGCATGGTCTTCTCTGCATCTGCCAAGACCTGTATCAAACTCTTGATACCCAGATGTTGAGTGGTTGTCTTTGTCCCAGTTGCTGACTAGATTGGGTTGGAGTCAGAGAGCAGGGTGTGGTGATGACATACCACCAGATGGAATATAAGTACATACTTGGGATACTTAAATTCATCTCTCACTGCAGCTGAGAATAGTGCTGGTGAAAGGAAACAGTTCAGAAAGGGTTTATAAACATTCTTCTCCAAATAGGACAAAGACTATCCTGAAAGCATCAGATCATTTCCATCATCAGTGATTAAATGCATGATACATGATGGGGGCCAGTATGCAGTTAGATAAAAAATGTTACCAAGAATTCAGTCCGCGCTTCCATGGAATTGACAATATGCAGTACAATAGACATGGCCTGGGATTTCTTGGGCACCAATCTGCCATGAAATGCTACATCATGCAACCATATATTCATCCTTTTATCCATTTAATAAAGCTGTATAGAAGAATGACCTATGCAAGGTGCACAGATATGGGACATAGGTATTGAAATATAAAAATGATCGTATGAATCCTGCCCTTAGAACTGAGCTTACAATTTAGTGGGGAACAAAGAGGAGACAAGCTCTGCCTATAAAAAGCTATAATACAATGAACCACATAGTGAGTGTTATGGCAGAATTACAGATAAAGTGCTGTGCAGTTTCACCTGAGAGAAAGGTCGGTTAGAGTTGGGAGCTTGGATCCAATAGAAGGTGACTTTGAGCTGGACTTTGAAGAGTGAGTCTGTAGCATTAGTTGGGCAGGGTACACTCTCCTTCAAAGGTATAAAGGCAACTGGCCCAGAAATCTATAAGAATCAAAATGAATGTTCATCCAAAGATAGTTTGAAAGATAGAATGAACTTTTGTATATCTATTGACTCAGCAGTTCTGTTTCAGTAACTAGCATGCGATACACTAATCCATATGCGCAAGGTGGCAAGTATAAGGATGTAGCAGATTTTTAAGAAGTGCTATTATGTGAGAAAAAAATAGAGCCCAGATAAAATATTATATCATTTGTGCAAAGAAAAAATTACCCATATACAAATGATATTTCATATAGTTGCATATAAATGATCATGCACACATGTATGTTTTCTGAAACAAACGAATAGCTCTGGTTTCCTCTAAGAATTAAAACAGAATCGAGGTAACAGCATTTTATTTTTAAGAAGAAATGGATTTGTAATAAAAAAATAATTAAAAGTTTTAGATATTAAATAATGCATTTAGATAAAGAACCCATTTACTCCAAACAACTAAAACCAGAGGCACTCTCTTCTTTTCAGTTCTCTGGAAGGACCTTGGTTTGGGGATTTTTTACTCATTACTCATTACACTTTGAATAAACACCTTTACTACTTATTTAGTGTTTTCTCTTAGTAACAAAAAAGGTTTCTTATAAGAATGTTACACAAAGTACACCACAAACATCCAAAGATGGGTACAGAGAGAATAAAAGAGTGTCTGATTATTGTTAATTTCCCCTTTCTTAGTTCAGGAGCATACTCTCCTTGGAACGTAGTGGCTAAATTTTTCTTTGCCATTTTGTAATGTATTAGAAGAATTTCCAATAATAGAAAAAACTGTTGGGAGAGGAGAGAGCTGAGCAGAAATGCAATTACCATACTGGATTCTGGCCAAGATAACAATCATTTCTCTGTCAAAAAGAACTAGGGATCCGTTCAGGTGTGTGAGGTTAGAACCTCCGTTTTGCATCTCATTGGGAAGCATGGCCTCTGTCATCATTGTAGGACTTAACAATGTGTTCTGAGGCTGGCTGACAGGGTCTCAGCAGAATGGAAGGTGCCACTAATTTCATTCCCTACCTCTTTCCACTGTCTTAGCAATTCCCTTTTTCCCCTGAAGGGTAACCTATGAAGCAGAGACTGTGAAAATCTGCATCTGTGGGAATGGTAGCCTGATGCTACTGAAACCAGGGAGTGTGAGTGCCAGTTGTGAAGGAAGCGGTCGTAGTAGCCAGGAGAAAGAGACACAGGAGAGAATCACTCTGAAAAGGCAGTGGAATTTGTTTCAAAGGGCATATATGATTGCTTCATTATTTTTACTAATATTTAGAGAATTTTAGCATTATATTTGAGATGAGGGAAAACTGGCGTAGCCTTAAATTTTTATTTCAACCTGTAAAATATTTAGAGCCTCCTCATATATCCTCCTAAATAATGTAATTTGCTTTTATTAGATATCTTTGCTTTATTTCAACCTTTGGTCCTTAAACTTCTTTTTGTCTTTTGAATTATTAAATTTCACAGAAAAAAAAAATCTACTGTCTTCTACACTGGTCTGACTATAACACTTTCTCATACTTGAAAATACTCCCCACTAGTCAAAAAGCATCCTGGAATGGCACATTTGTATAACCAGAAACCTTGGCTTTCTGATTTCCCCAGAGTTGTACATCAAGATATTAGTGCTAACACAACTCTGTGTGGTGCCCAGTGGTCTGGCATTGTCCGATTCCTACTAGACCCCAGGATGCATACCTTATTTGGTTTTTCATGCTGGCACATTGCTTCTCTGTGTGCTATCACAGAAAAAGCTGAATGCCAGAACAGGGAGGCATTTTGTGGTATAAACACCAGAGGAATATTTAGACCAGAGCATTTGCTGATCCATATGTTTTTACTATGGTTGTTATTTTCATTTTCACATTTTCATTTTCACAAAGGTAGGGATCTGCTCTGTAAAGAATGATCATGAAATTATTTCACAGATTTACTTGTGAACATAACAAAAAAGTACAGGAAGAAAATTTTGAATTAATATCATTTTATTTGACTTTATCATATGTGAGCTTGAATTTATAAAATGATTTCCTAATTAGAACTTATGAGGTATCATAATGTGTGTATCTTTTTCTCTGGCTACCAGTGTAAGTATAGGGAATGAGGGTATGGTAAGAGTAATACTTTTAGCTGGCTCTATCGTGAAAGAGAGACTATACTAGAAGGATGGAGGGTTGTAATAATAGGGCTCTAATGACAGAAGAAAGGTCCACAAAGGAAAAGAAGGAGAACTTAGTCCACAGATTCAGGAGAAAATAATGAGTCTAAAACTGTCCTGGGACATTGAAGAAAATTATGTCTCCCCTCAGATGTTGCTTATATTCTGGAATACATGTTTAAGTAATTGTAATTCCAGATTTTCCTTAAATTAGGAGAAAGGTAAAAGTTAACACACACCCCTTCCCATAGCCCTAATGAAAAACCACAATTAAAGGAATATCAAATACCTGTATTTGATATATACACATAAATACTCCAAACAAGACAAAGGTTAAACTAAAGCAATCACAATTTCTCGAAACTTTTGTTGTAGATGTGTGGAAATGTGGGAATGTTGTCTTTTGAAACATGGAAAATACTCCACAACAACTTATCTTGAATGTTTTGCCTCTCACTAGCCTAACAGTGAAGACTAGATCAAATAATTTATTGAGGTTCCAAGCCTTATATAATTTTCAAACTAATATTTATAACCATTCACTATTCACCATAGGTTCTGCTAATAAGTTATTGGACAATATGATTATCACTGTGATTATTCTTGCCACCTTCTACCCACAAAGCTAAAAAAAAGTGTGTTTTGTAATTAAGTGGTATAGCTTATTAGTTAAAATAATAACATCATAAGTCATTACTTCATAAACTTCAAAAAGCATGTTTGCCTTATTTTGCTCAGCATAAAATAAGTCAAGCAGAGTCAGTTATCTTATGGTTTCACTTACTTGTGGAGCATAAGGAATAACACAGAGGACATTGGAAGATGGAGAGAAGTGAGTTGTGGGAAATCTCAGGGGGAGACAAACCATGAGAGACTGTGGACTCTGAGAAACAAACTGAGGGTTTTTGAGGGGAGGGGGGGTTGGGTGAGCCCGGTGGTGGGTATTAAGGAGGACACCTATTGCATGGAGCATTGGGTATGGTGCATAAACAATGAATTATGGATCACTGAAAAAAAATTAAATTAAGAGAAAAAGTATGTTTGATATTCTGTCTTCTAAAACGATATGGCATATCCATCTCTTTACTTGTAAACACCTTAGGTATACGGCTGTGAGGTACACCATAAATTGCTGTCCACATTGGTGAATTAGTTAAATATCTCCTGATTTAGTGTGTCTACCAAAATGTTAACTCACAGTTTTCTGATTAGAATAAAAAGTCTTGATTGATAGGACATGTATTTGGCTATGCAAAAATAGATGCATTAAAGCCTACTTTGATAAGAGAATCCTGAGAGCAAGAATCCTGAAAGCATTATTTATATTTATTAATCTTTGTAAATAGTGAAAACAAAGTATAGCTTCAAAGTTGGAACTGTCCATGATGAGATTATATTTAATAGTGAAATCTTATCATTGTAACTAAATTATAATTATATTTTATAAGATACACCTTAAGGATTATTTATATATATATACCACCTCTTCTTTATCCATTCTTCTGTTGATGGACATCTAGGTTCTTTCCGTAGTTTGGCTGTTGTGGGTTTTGCTGCTATAAATATTCAGGTGCATGTGCCCCTTCAGAGCACTATGATTGTATCTTTAGGGTAAATACCCAGTAGTGCAATTGCTGGGTTGTAAGGTAGCTCTATTTTCAACTTTTTGAGGAACCTCAATGCTGTTTTCCAGAGTGGTTGCACCAGCTTGCATTCCCACCAACAGTGTAGGAGGGTTCCCCTTTCTCCGCATTCTCACCAGCATCTGTAATTTCCTGACTTGTTAATTTTAGCCATTCTGATTGGTGTGATAATGGTTTAGCCATTCTCATTGTGGGTTTGATTTGTATTTCCCTGATGCCCAGTGATGTGGTACACTTTTTCATGTGTCTGTTGGCCATCTGGATGTCTTATTTGCAGAAATGTCTGTTCATGTCCTCTGCCTATTCCTTGAATGGATTATTTGTTCTTTGGGTGTTGAGTTTGCTAAGCTCTTTATACATTTTGATACTAGCCCTTTATCTGATATGTCCTTTGCAAATATCTTCTCCCATTCTGTCAGTTGTCTTTTGGTTTTGTTGACTGTTTCCTTTGCTCTGCAGAAGCTTTGGATCTTGATGAAGTCCCAATAGTTCATTTTTGACCTTGCTTCCCTTGCCTTTGGCGATGTTCCTAGAAAGAAGTTGCTGCGGCTGAGGTCAAAGCAGTTGCTGCCTGTGTTCTTCTCAAGGAGTTTGATGGATTCCTTCATCCATTTTGAGTCTATTTTCGTGTGCTGTGTAAGGAAATGGTCCAATTTCATCTTTCTGCATGTGGCTGTCCAATTTTCCCAACACCATTTGTTGAAGAGGCTGTCTTTTTTCCATTGGACATTCTTTCCTGCTTTGTCAAAGATTAGTTGACCATAGAGTTGAGGGTCTATTTCTGGGCTCTCTATTCTGTTCCATTGATCTATGTGTCTGGTTTTGTGCGAGTACCATACTGTCTTGATGATGACAGCTTTGTAATAGAGCTTGAGGTCCAGAATTGTGATGCCACCAACTTTGGCTTTCTTTTTCAATGTTCCTTTGGCTTTTCGAGGTCTTTTCTGGTTCCATATAAATTTTAGGATTGTTTGTTCCATTTCTTTGAAAAAATTGGATGGGATTTTGATAGGCATTGCATTAAATGTGTAGATAGCTTTAGGTAGCATAGACATTTTCACAATATTTATTCTTCCAATCCATGAGCATAAAACATTTTTCCATTTCTTTGTGTCTTCCTCAATTTCTTTCATGAGTACTTTATAGTTTTCTGAGTATAGATTATTTGTCTCTTTGGTTAGGTTTATTCCTAGATATCTTATGGTTTTGGATGCAATTGTAAATGGGATCAACTCTTTAATTTCACTTTCTCTGTCTTGTTGTTGGTGTAAAGAAATGCAACTGATTTCTGTGCATTGATTTTATATCCTGACACTTTACTGAATTCCTGTACATGTTCTAGCAGATTTGGAGTGGAGTCTTTTGGGTTTTCCACATAGATTATCATATCATCTGCAAAGTGTGAGAGTTTGACTTCTTCTTTGCCAATTTGGATGACTTTAATTTCTTTTTGTTGTCTGATTGCTGAGGCTAGGACTTCTAGCACTATGTTGAATAGCAGTGGTGATAATGGACATCACAGTCCTGTTCCTGACCTTAGCGGAAAAGCTCTCAGTTTTTCTCCACTGAGAATGATATTTGCGGTGGGTTTTTCATGAATGGCTTTGATAATATTGAGGTATGTGCCCTCTATCCCTACACTTTGAAGAGTTTTGATCAGGAAGGGATTCTGTACTTTGTCAAATGCTTTTTCAGCATCTATTGAGAGTATCCTGTGGTTCTTGTTCTTTCTTTTATTAATGTATTGTATCACATTGATTGATTTGCAGATGTTGAACCAAACTTGCAGCCCTGGAATAAATCCCACTTGGTCGTGGTGAGTAATCCTTTTAATGTACTGTTGGATCCTATTGGCTAGTATTGTGGTGAGAATTTTCGCATCTGTGTTCATCAAGGATATTGGTCTGTGGTTCTCTTTTTTGATGGGATCCTTGTCTGGTTTTGGGATCAAAGTCATGCTGGTCTCATAAAATGAGTTTGGAGGTTTCTCTTCAATTTCTATTTTTTGGAACAGCTTCAGGAGAATAGGAATTAATTCTTCTTTAAATCTTTAGTAGAATTTCCCTGGGAAGCCATCTGGCCTTGGGCTTTTGTTTGTTTGGAGATTCTTGATGACTGTTTCAATCTCCTTACTGGTTATGGGCCTATTCAGGTTTTCTATTTCTTCCTGGTTCAGTTGTGGTAGTTTATATGCCTCTAGTAATGCATCCATTTCTTCCAGATTGCCCAATTTTTTGGCGTAGACTTGCTCATAATATGTTCTTATAATTGTTTGTATTTCTTTGGTGTTGCTTGTGATCTCTCCTCTTTCATTCAGGATTTTATTTATTTGGGTCCTTTCTCTTTTCTTTTTGATAAGTCTGGCCAGGGGTTTATCAATCTTATTAATTCTTTCAAAGAACCAGCTCCTAGTTTCATTGATTTGTTCTATTGGTTTTTTTGTTTGTTTGTTTCTATTTCATTGATTTCTGCTGTGATCTTTATTATTTCTCTTCTCCTGCTGGGTTTAGGCTTTCTTTGTTGTTCTTTCCCCAGCTCCTTTAGGCGTAGGGTTTGGTTATGTATTTGAGACCTTTCTTGTTTCTTGAGAAAGCCTTGTATTGCTATATATTTTCCTCTCAGGACTGCCTTTGCTGTGTCCCACAGATTTTGAACCATTGTGTTTTCATTATCATTTGTTTCCATGATTTTTTCAATTCTTCTTTAATTTCCTAGTTGACCCATTCATTCTTTAGAAGGATGCTCTTTAGTCTCCATGTATTTGGGCTCTTTCCAAATTTCCTCTCGTGATTGAGTTCTAGCTTCAGAGCATTGTGGTCTGAAAATATGTAGAGAATGATCCCAATCATTTGATACCGCTTGAGACCTGATTTGTGACCCAGGATGTGATCTATTCTGGAGAGTGTTCCCTGGGCACTAGAGAAGAATGTGTATTCTATTGCTTTGGGATGGAATGTTCTGAATATATCTGTGATGTCCATCTGATCCAGCGTGTCATTTAAGACCTTTATTTCCTTATTGATCTTTTGCTTGGATGATCTGTCCATTTCAGTGAGGGGAGTGTTAAAGTCCCCTACTATTATTGTATTACTGTCAATGTGATTCCTTGATTTTGTTATTAATTGGTTTATATAGTTAGCTGCTCCCATATTAGGGGCATAGATATTTAAAATTGTTATATCATCTTGTTGGACAGACCCTTTGAGTATGATATAGTGTCCTTCCTCATCTCTTATTATAGTCTTTGGCTTAAAATCTAATTGATCTGATATAAGGATTGCCACTTCAGCTTTCTTTTGATGTCCATTAGCATGGTAAATTGTTTTCCACCCCCTCACTTTCAATCTGGAGGTGTCTTTTGTCTAAAATAAGTTTCTTGTAGGCAGCATATCGATGGGTTCTCTGTTTTTATCCATTCTGATACCCTGTGTCTTTTTATTGGGACATTTTGCCCATTTACATTCAGGGTAACTATTGAGAGATACGAATTTAGTGCCATTGTATCACCTGTAAGGTGACTGTTACTGTATATTGTCTCTGTTCCTTTTGATCTACTGTGATGCAGTATCACAGTAGGATACTTTAATCCTTTTAATCAATGTGATACAATACATTAATAAAAGAAAGAACAAGAACCAGAGGATACTTAGGGTCTCTACTTGCTTAGAGGACCCCTTTCAGTATTTCCTGTAGAGCAGGTTTGGTGTTTGCAAATTCTTTCAGTTTTTGTTTGTCCTGGAAGCTTTTTATCTCTCCTTCTGTTTTCAATGATAGCCTAGCTGGATATAGTATTCTTGGCTGCATGTTTTTCTCATTTAGTGCTCTGAATATATCATGCCGGTTCTTTCTGGCCTGCCAGGTCTCTGTGGATACGTCTGCTGCCAATCTAATATTTTTACCATTGTATGTTACAGACTTCTTGTCCTGGGCTGCTTTCAGGATTTTCTCTTTGTCACTAAGACTTGAAAATGTTACTATTAGATGACAGGGTGTGGACCTATTCTTATTGATTTTGAGGGGGAATCTCTCTACGTCCTGGATTTTGATGCTTGTTCCCTTTGCCATATTAAGGAACTTCTCTACAATAATTATCTCCAATATACCTTCTGCTCCCCTCTTTCTTTCTTCTTCTTCTGGAATCCCAGTTATTCTAGTGTTGTTTCATCTTATGGTATCACTTATCTCTCGAATTCTCCCCTTGTGGTCCAGTTGTTGTTTGTCTCTCTTGCTCAACTTCTTTATTCTCTGTCATTTGGTCTTCTGTATCACTTATTGTTTCTTCTGCCTCATTTATCCTAGCAGTGAGAGCCTCCATTTTTTATTGCACCTCATTAGTAGCTTTTTTATTTCAACTTGGTTAGATTTTAGTTCTTTTGTTTCTCCAGAAAGGGCTTTTTTTTCTCTGGACAGGGTTTCTCTAATATCTTCCATGCCTTTCTCAAGCCCAGCTAGAACACTGAGAATCGTCATTCTGAACTCTAGATCTGACGTAATACCAATGTCCATATTGATTAGGTCCCTAGCCTTCGGTACTGCCTCTTATTCTTTTTTTGTGTGTGTGGTGAGTTTTTCTGCCTTGTTATTTTGTCCAGATAAGAATATATGAAGGAGCAAATAAAATACTAAAAGGGTGGCAAAGACCCCAGGAAAATGTGCTTTAACCAAATTAGAAGAGACCCCAAATCGTGAGGGGGAAAAAAGGGGCAAAAAGAGGTTCAGAAAAAAAAAATCAAAAAAAGAAAACAAATAAAGAAAAAATATTTTAAAAAGAAAAAAATATATATATATATTAGACTGATGACTAGAACAGGGTCACCCACTTAATTTTGGGAGTAAAATTTTGGTCTCTTAGAAGAAACTACTTCCCAAAATTTTAAAGAATGAAAAACATATATAAGAGTAAACACAATGAAGGGATGGAATATGACTATAAAGATAAAAAAAATTTTTTTTTAATTTCTAACAAAGGAGTTGATAAGGTAGGTTGGTTGTGAGAATAAAGAAGAAGGTGGAGAGAATCTGCTCAGCCTGGAGACTAAAACAAGCCCGGTGCTAGATTTAGGGTGTAATTTGATCTATTAGAAGAAGTTGTACCCCAAATTTTTTAGATGAAAAAACCCTAGGTGTATACCAAAAATAAACTTAGATACAATGAAGGATAAAATCTGACTATAATAATGCAGGTTCAAAAAAAATTTTTTTATGAAAGGTATTAAGATAAACTAGTTAAAAACTTTAAAAGATTAAAGGGTAAAAGTTAAAAAAATTTTAGCAGAAGAAAAAAAATTAAAGAAAATTAATTAACTTTGCCAGACTAAAGATTCATGGGGAGAAAGCCATGAATTCCTTGCTTTGCTTTCTCCTCCTTTGTAATTCTGCTGTTCTCCTTGGTAAGTGAACATGGTCATGGCTGGATTTCTTGTTCGTCTTCTGGGTGAGGAGCCTGTTGTAGTGATTTTCAAGTGTCTTTGCCCCAGGTGGAATTGCACCGCCCTTACCAAGGACCAGGCTAAGTAATCCCCTCAAGTTCACTTTCAGGAGCTTTTGTTCCCTGAATGCTTTCCGTAGAGTTCTGGAGGATGGGAATGAAAATGGCAGCCTCAAATCTCAGGCCCGGGGGAGCCCAAAACTCGGGGCCCCACTCCTCAGTGT
This sequence comes from Taxidea taxus jeffersonii, assembly GCA_003697995.1. Classification (NCBI taxonomy): domain Eukaryota; kingdom Metazoa; phylum Chordata; class Mammalia; order Carnivora; family Mustelidae; genus Taxidea; species Taxidea taxus. Next base: position 11,742 of record RCUC01169468.1, on the reverse strand, counting down.
GCCCTCAGAGAAAAGCACTCAATCACTCCCGTCTCCCTGGCTTCTATCTGTGCTCTGAGCTCACCCGGCCTGTGACCGAGTGTCTCTGTCTCTGGCACATAGCTCTGCCTGGAGTCTCCAACCCTGCAGATCCCTGAGCTCTTCGGGGGGGGAGGTCTCCCCGGATCTTGTGGGGACCCCACTAACAGAGCAGTGTCCTATGCCACAGATTATAGTTCAAGGTAACCCCTAGTTGAGAGGTCACTTCTCGGCTCTGTCCCTGTAGCTGGCTTTCCTGCTTTAATACCTGTGAGCTCTGCAACATTCAGGCACCCTGATCCTTCTGTGACCCCATGAGACCTGAGGCCACACTGTCCCCGCATGGGCTTCACCCTGGTTTAGCCTCTGGAGCAATGTCCATCAGTAGAGCAGACTTTTTTAAAAGTCCTGATTTTGTGCTCCATTGCTCTGCCGCTTGCTGGGAGCCGGCCCCTCCCCCACCATGGTCTATCTTCCTGTCAGTTTGGATTCACTTCTCTGTTGCTCCTACCTTTCAGAAAGTGGTCAATTTTCTGTTTTCTAGGATTGTCGCTCTTCTTCTCTTTGATCTCCTGTTGGATTTGTAGGTGTTTGGAATGGTTTGATAAGCTATCTAGCTGATCTCCTGCTACTTAATATTGTCTCAGCCTGCTACTTCTCCACCATCTTGACTCCTCCCCACCTTAAGAATTTTTAAGGTTCTTTTTTTTTTTTAATTTTTTATTAACAAATGATGTATTATAGCCCCAGGGGTACAGGTCTTTGAATAGCCAGGTTTACACACTTCACAGCACTCACCCTAGCATATACCTTCCCCAGTGTCAATAATCCAACCACCCTTTCCCTACCCCCTTCCCCTGGCAACCCTCAGTTTGTTTTGTGAGATTAAGAGTCTCATGATTTGTCTCCCTCCCGATCCCATCTTGTTTCATTTATTCCTTTACTACCTCCCAAGCCCTCCACATTGCCTCTCAACTTCCACATATCAGTGAAATCATATGATAATTGTCTTTCTCTGATTGATTTATTTCACTAAGCATAATACCCTCCAGTTCCAGCCACATTGTCACAAATGGCAAGATTTCATTTCTTTTGATGCCTGCATAATATTCCATTACCACATACCACAATATACCACATCTTCTTTATCCATTCATCTGTTGATGTACATCTAGGTTCTTTCCATAGTTTGGCTATTGTGGACATTGCTGCTATAAACATTCGGGTGCATGTGCCCCTTCGGATCACTACATTTGTGGGGTTTTTAAGGTTCTTATTTGCTGTTGTTATCTCTGAACTCTAAAATAAGTAGTGAAAATATTGGTATTCCAGTATGAGCTAGACATGGTTGTATTATCATTAACTGTGAAGACCAATGGAAATAACATCATCACTTTTTCAGTGAAATAACCGTTTTATTGGAATTGTTTACTGGGGCAATTTATTGATGGATATTTCAAGATGGTTAAAGAACAACCAAATAGCATGTGATAAAGGAATAGATATTCTTCCTAGTTTTGTGTTCTTTAGTTTGACTTCCCATTGCCAAGCTCTTTCCATGGATTCACATATGCTTTGGTAAACATCTATTGGCATGTTAGTGACCATCAACATGAATTGTTCTGACTAGAGTGGATTTTTGTACTCAACCTTAAATATGGGGCTCATTAGACACAACATTTGAAGTAATATATTCAAAATATAACCAAATGTCTTATGATTGTGGCTTGACAGAATAACTTAAACCACATTAACCCTTTCATCATGTACAACTATAAAACAGGAGAAAATATACTAAGCAACACTTCTGGGACATCAGGGAAGAGGCAGAATATGATTCTTGATAAAACAGAAACACATGAAGTAATTTCTACAGTTATTCCAATTTTCTACCTTAAGCTACTTTCCAGACAACAATAGAAGGAAATGGAATCTAATCAAAGCAGAGATATCTTGCTGAGTTGAGGAAGCAGAAATCTGTGCTGGAAATTGAAGTGTAGGATATTGGAAAGAAAATTCCTATACAGAGAATCATCTAGTTAAGGCTTTGGGCAAACCATAAGCTGTACATATACAACATGAAATTGCATGAGGTATAGTTACTGTGAAGCTGAGCACTAAACAGATGCCCCATGGGCCAGAAAATACAGGGATATATGGGGATTTCATCCTGACCGAGTAGAGATAACACTGAATATGTTGTTTTCAGCTGATATTCTAAAAGGTCATATCTTAGAAGGAGAACTACCTGGGCCATTTCATAAAGCCTAACTTAGACTAAATCTAACAAAGCTTAAAATCAAGGCTAGTTAGTACTGCATTAATCTACCAGTAAATTAACTGCCTTCTAGAACAAAACTCATTTTGTTCTCATTTCCTTCTTTAAAAGAAGACAACAAAACCCAGACTTTAAACATGTAGCATTCAAAATACCTTTTAGAAATTAGAAAGTGCTAAACATATAAAGAAGCAGAATACTATTTTCTGTAATTAAGAAAACCAAAAAGTAATGTGAATAGAACCATAAACTTTCAAGCTATAACACAAGAGATGAAAAGCATCAATATTTAACACATTATGGAAAAGATAAATATACTCCTTGAAAAATAAAGGAGATTCCCAATAAACTAATGGAAATGGTAAAATAAAAAATAGAAATTCTTGAATTAAAGCATAAAATACTTAAGAAATTTACTAGATGAAAAAAAGTGTAGGGCACCTGGGTCGCTCAGGGGGTTAAGCCTCTGCCTTCGGCTCAGATCATGATCTCAGGGTCCCAGGATCAAGCCCTGCTTTGGGCTCTTGGCTCATTGGAGAGCCTGCTCCCCCCACCCTCTCTCTGCCTTCTGGTCTGCCTACTTGTGATCTCTCTCTCTGTCAAATAAATAAATAAAATCTTTAAAAAAAAAGAAAGAAAAAAGTGTAGATTGGAAGGCTGAAAGAAAATATGAATGAAATGGAAGACAGAGTATGAAAAATTATCCAAACAGAAATTTAGAGGAAAAAGACTGGCAAAAATAAACAATTTGTCATTTGTGAGAAAATAGCAGAAAGTCTAACATTTGAGTGACTTGAGTATCAGAAATAGAGAAATAAGAGTATAAAAAAATTGGAGCAATGCCGAAATTGTTCACTTGTGATAAAGAATATTAACTCACAAATTCAAAAAGCTCAATGGATTCAAAAATAAACAATGAGATAACAATACCTAGCATCTTAGTCAAATTGCTGAAAAGTAAAGACAAAAACTTTAAAAGCAAGTGGAGGATGAAGGAATTACCTGCCTGAGAACAATGATAAGGAATAACAATAGCTATATAACTATTTCATAATATGAAATAGGAACACTTCTCAAGTCTCTTAATGGGACCAACATTATTATTAAAATCAGAAAAAATATGTAACAAGTAACAAAAATGTTTTTTAGGTTTATATCCTTTATGAATAATTTCAATTATCAAAATTCTTTAATTTTAGCATTAAGATCTGTGCATATCACTGTAGGTAAATTTATACTTTGGATTTTTTAAAATTACATTAGAGAATGAATATAGAAAATAATTTATTCATAGTTTTCTTTTTTTAATTTATTTATTTGACAGACAGAGATCATAAGTAGGCAGAGAGGCAGGCAGAGAGAGAGAGGAGGAAGCCATCTCCCTGTGGAGCAGAGAGCCCGATGTGGGGCTCGATCCCAAGACCCTGGCATCATGACCTGAGCCGAAGGCAGAGGCTTTAACCCACTAAGCCACCCAGGCGCCCCATATTCATAGTTTTTTTTAGCATACTTCTTTAGAGAACATGAAATCCACCATAGAAAGCTACATACTTGTAGTATAAAAGGAGAAATGACAACATGAGTACAGTTTACTATTTTATTAAGAAGAGCCATGGCACAAAAGAATATCAACTCTAAGCATAACAAGATACTGTCAGTGAGTAAAGGGAAATATTATCGACTCCTTTTTACCACTTTTTTATATGCCACATCCTAAAGAAGTTTCTTAAGGAAATTAAAGTTTGGAGTAGGGTATATTTCAATGTCTTACCCATTTAGTTTAATTAAAAAATGGGATTTAGTGCAACCAAATGCAAAAATTCCCATAACACATAACTCATTGAATAACCATCCTGTGCTCTCTAGAAATTTCCTGACAATAGTATACAATCCAAAATGTGAAATTTACAGGATAAATTCAATTAGATTATGATCTTTTGAGCTTTCCACAAAATTCATTCATCTTTTCTTTCATGTTTTCAAAGTAGCTTCATTAGGCATTTCAGTGCTTAAACTTCGAGTGCTTTATTATTATAAATTCTTCATGAAAAGAAACTATAACTCATTTAAAAAACAATTTGTAATTGTAAATCATCTTTTTTCCTCCAAGTAGCTCAGGTGCTATACTATTCCATTAAACATGATAGCTCTGATCTAGTCCTGGAGGGTAGAAATGGCAATCTTCTAGGATTATGGAAAGAGGTCATACAGGACTAGAAAAGACATCACATTCTTCTGTTTTGCAAACAAGCCGCACATTTTTGTAATGACATCTTTTAGGGGATTTTTTTTTTTTTGGAGGCCTGAGTATGTTTTCAAGGCAAGAGAAGGTTTCCAATATTAAGTGCAGTATTAAGAGAAGGATCACAATGTGAATACTTTAATGCAATCTCACTGATATCATAAAGTACTAAAAATGTACTATTTTTCCTTTAGAAAATTAAGAGCTGGACTTTAGCAGTTATTCTGAGATGAAGAACATTTATATAAGGCATCTCTGGAATATAAACTAAACTGAGAGAGAATAAAGACAGCTGTGATGTGAAATGGTTAAAATGACTTGGTATAGGCAGAAAAATGCCTGTATGTGCATGTGGCAGTGTGTGTGTGTATGAGATTCTTTTCCCAAGCGTAAATTTGCCTCAGTACACCTGTACAAATACCCATGAATTATTTTTATGAGTACATAACTGTCCTGGATGGTGTATATTAAGCAAGAGAATGGGGAGTAGTAAAGCAATGCTTTGTACAGAGTTAGCCCCAGGCACTATAGTAGTGTAGATAGTGGACATCTTTGCAGTTAATGCTGTTTTACTTAATCTGATCTCACTTCCTTGAAAGACCCTTTTCTTTTCCTCAGTGAACAGTTGTATATCTTTTAGGATCTAAGTGTCCATTTTTCTGCAAAGCCTATCTGACAACTCCCCAACTCCCAGAGTGAAAAGGAAATTCTTCTCTGCCCTGGTCCACCAGAACACTCTGTAAGCATGCACTACCACTTAGGAAACTGCATTTAATGTTTTGTTTACATGCCTATCTTTGCACAAACTTTGAGTTGCCATAGTGCAAGATCCACATCTTACAACCCCATCCACAGAGTACCTAAGAGAGTGTAGGTCCCAAATCAATGATTAGAAAATTAAATGAATTTAAACCTTGAAAATAATGAGCTGTGTGGGCTTCATTTTACAGCAACCTAGCTGCATTTTAAAAGTTTTTATTTTTAGAACAGTTTTATTCAGATATGCTTACATACAGTAAAATTCATACTTTTAAAGTGTAGAATTAGATAGTTTTTAGAACATTCAAAAGATTGTGGTATGACTACTATGACCTTATTTTATAATAATTTTATCACTTCTAAAAGAACCACCATTTCCATTAGCTCCCTTTTCCTCCCCAATTCACTGCTAACCATTAATATAAATTCTATTTCAATGGATTTGCCAGTTCTCGACATTTTATAGAAGTGGAATCATATCATATATGATATATTCTGACTCATTTATTTCATTTAGTGTAATGTTTCCAAGGGTCATCCATGTGATAGCGTATCAGTACCTTATTTCTTTTTATTGCCAAGTAGTATTCCATTGCATGGATATGCCACTTTTTGTTGATTCATTCATCAGTTGACAGAAATTTAGGTTGTTTCCACTTTTTTTTTTTAAAGATTTTATTTATTTATTAGAGAGAGAGAGAGAGCGCGCGAGCAGAGGCAGAGGGAGAAGCAGGCTCCCTGCCGAGCAAGGAGCCTGATGTGGGACTCGATCCCAGGACGCTGGGATCATGACCTGAGCTGAAGGCAGCCGCTTAACCAACTGAGCCACCCAGGCATCCCTGTTTCCACTTTTTAACTGCTATGAATAGTACTTGCTATCAACATCCATATACAGATTTTATGTGAACATGGGTTTTTACTTCTCTTGGGTATATATCTAGGAAAGCAATTGCTTAGTGACTTCATAACTCTACCTTTAACTTTTTGAGGAAGTGCCAAACTTTTTTCAAAGCAGTTGTACCATTTTATGCTCCCACCAGTAATATATAAGCAAGCATTCCATTTGACCTATGTCAACATCACTACTTGGTGATTGCTTGTCTTTTCATTGTAGCCATCCAGTTGCACTTTCCGACATGTGCAGTCATATTTTGTTGTGCATTCCTAAATATAGAGGGATTTGCATTTCTCTAAAAACAAATTATATTGAGCATCTTTTTATGTGCTTGATGGCAATTTGTCTATCTGCTTTAGAGAAATGTCTATTCAGTGTCTCACATGCCCCCAAACTATTAAATTCATAATTAACTCTAATAGTTACTCTGTATGTGTGGATTCCTTGTATTAACTATCATATCATCTGCAAAAAATAGAGATAGTTTTACCACTTCCTTTCCAATATGGATGGCCTTTTGCTTTTTCCTTAGTTTTCCTGGCTAGAACCTCCAGTACCGTGTTCCATACAAGTGGCAACAGCAGACATCTTGTTCCTGATCTTAGGGACAAAGCATTCATTATCTGATCATTAAGTATGATGTTAGCTATGGGTTTGTTATAGATGCCTTTCATCAACTTGAGCAAGTTCTCTCTCTTTTTTTTTTTAATTTATTTATTTGACAGAGATCATAAGTAGGCAGAGAGGCAGGCAGAGAGAGGGAGGGGGATGCAGGCTCCCCGCTGAGCAGAGAGCCTGATGCGGGGCTTGATCCCAGGACCCTGAGACCCTGACCTGAGCCGAAGGCAGAGGCTTAACCCACTGAGCCACCCAGGCGCCGCGAGCAAGTTCTCTTTTATTCCTAGTCTGCTATGTGTCTTTTATCAATAAAGAATGTTGAATTTTTTTTTAAAGATTTTATTTATTTATTTGACAGAGAGAGATCACAAATAGGCAGGCAAGCAGAGAGAGAGGAAGGGAAGCAGGCTCTCTGCTGAGCAGAGAGCCCGACACGGGGCTCGATCCCAGGACTCTGGGATCATGACCCGAGCTGAAGGCAGAGGCTTTAACCCACTGAGCCACCCAGGTGCCCCAAAAATGTTGAATTTAAAAAAAAAATTTAATTCGTGTAGTTAACATACAGGGTAATATTAATCTCAGGTTTATAGTATAGTGATTCAATAATTTTATACATTACTCAGTGCTCATCACCATAACTGTACTCTTAATCCCCTTCACTTATTTCATCCATCCCCACATCTGCCTCCCCCCAAATTCCCCTGTAACCATATTTTGTTTTCTGTGGTCAAGAGTCTGTTTTCTAGTTTCTCTCTTTTTTATTTGTTCACGTGTTTCTTAAATTTCTCATATGAGTGAAATCATATGGTATTTGTCTTCCTCTGACTGACAGCATTTCACCTAGCATTTCACTTGGCATTATGCTCTCTAGATCCATTCACACTGTTGCAGATGGCAAGATTTCATTCTATTTTGTGGCTGAGTAATACTCCATTGTGTATACATACCACATCTTCTTGTTCCATTTATCAATCAGTGGACACTTGGGCTGCTTCCATAATTTTGCTATTGTAAATGCTACCCTACAGATAGGGGTGTATATATCTTATTGAATTAGTGTTTTCATTTTCTTTGGGTAAATATCCAGTAGTGGAAATGCTGAATAATACTGTAATTCTGTTCTTAATTTTTTGAGAAACCCTCATACTGCTTTTCAGAGCAGCTGCATTCATGCCAACAGTGCATGAGGTTTCCTTTTTCTCCACATCCTAGACAGCACTTGCTGTTTCTCGTACTTTTTAAAACTGTAACCATTCTGGCAGGTATAAGATGATACTGCAGTTTTGATTTGCATTTCCCTGATGATTAGTAATATTGTGCATATCTTCATGTGTCTGTTGGCTACCTGTATGTCCTCTTTGGAGAAATGTCTATTCATGTCTTCTCCCATTTTTTGTGTGTTTTATAAGTTCTTCATTTAATTTAGATACTAACCCTTATTAGATACATCACTTGTGAATACCATTTCAGTCGGTTGCCTTTAGTTTTGTTGATCATTTCATTTACCTTGCAGAAGCTTTTTATTTTAATCTCATCCCAATAGTTTATTTTTGCTTGTGTTCTCTTGCCTCAGAAGACATATCTAGAAAAATGTTGCTATGGCCAGGGTCAGAAAAATTACTGCCTGTGCACTTTTTTAAAGATTTTACCATTTCAGGTCTTACACTTAGGTCCTTAAATCTATAATCTGTTTTGAATTTCTTTTTGTGTATGGCATAAGAAGATGGGCCAGTTTTATTCTATTGTGCTTGGCTGTCCAGTTTATCCAACACCATTTATTGAAGAGACTGTATTTTTCTCATTGCATATCCTTTCCTCTTTTGTTGAAGATTAATTGACCATATAATTGTGGGTTACTTTCTGGGCTCTCTATTCTGTTTCATTGATCTGTGTGTCTGTCTTTATGCTAGTACCATACTGTTGGGATTATTACAGCTTTATAATATATCCTGAAATCTGGGATTGTGATACCTCCAGTTTTATTCTTCTTTTTCAAGATTGCTCTGGCCGTTCAGGGTCTTTTCTTATTCCATACAAATTTTAGGGTTGTCCTAGCTCTGTGAAAAATGCTATAGGTATTTTGACAGGGATTGCATTAAATCTGTAGATTGTTTTTGATTTTTACAAGATTTGTTCTTCCAGTGAAAGAGCATGGACTGTCTATTTCCTTTTTGTCTTCAATTTATTTCATCTTTTTTTATACTTTTCAGACTATAGGTCTTTCACCTCTTGGGTTAAATTTATTCCTAAGCTTTAAAAAAACATTTATTCCTAAGTATTTTTTTTTTTTTGCTAGAGTCGTAAATGGAATGGTTTTCTTAATTTTTTTCTGATACTTTATTATTAGTGTATAGAAATGCAACTGATTTTTGTGTATTGATTTTGTATCCTGTGACCTTACTAAATTGATTTTTCAGTTCTAGTAGTTTTTTTTGGTGAAGTCTTTAGGGTTTTCTATATATAGCATCATGTCATCTGCAGATACTGACAATTTTGCTTCTTCCTTACCAATCTGAATGCCTTTTATTTCTTTTTCTTGTCTGACTGCTATGGCTATAGGACTTTCAGTACTATGTTGAATAAAGTTGTGAGAATGGACATCCTTGCCTTATTCCTGACCTTAGGAAAAAGGTCTCAGCTTTTAACCATTGTGTATATTGTTGGCTGTAAGGTTTTCATATAAAGCCTTTATTATGTGGAAGTATATTTCCTTTAACCCTACTTTGTTGAGGGTTTTTATCATAAATTGATGTACTTCTGTTAAGTGACTTTTCTATATCTATTGAAATGATTATATGGTATTTATCCTTTCTCTTATTGATATGATGTATCATGCTTATTGATTTGCAAAATTAAACCACCTTTGCATCCCCAGAAATCACACTTGATCATCATGAGTACTTTTTTATTGTATTGTTGGATTAGGTTTGCTAATATTTTGTTGAGTATTTTTACATCTATGTTCATCAGAGTTAATGTCCTATATTTCCTTTTTTTGTATTTTCTTTTTATTAAGGTTTTATTTATTTATTTGAGAGAGAATTAGGGGCAGAGGAAGAGGGAGCAGCAGGCTCCCCACTAAGTGGGAAGCCCAATGTGGGGCTCAGTCCCAGAAACCCAAGATCAGGACCTGAGCCAAAGGCAGATGCTTAACTGAATGAGCCACCCAGGTAACACTGTAGTATCTTTATCTAGTTTTGGTATCTGGGTAATGCTGCTCTCATATTATGAATTAGGAACCTTTTCTTCCTCTTCTTTTTTTGGAATAGTTTGAGAAGAAAATGTTTTAACATTTCTTTAAGTGTTTAGTAGAATTCACCTATGAGAATATCTGGTCCTGGACTTTCATTTGTTGGGATTTTGTTTTATTTCTGATTTAATTTTGTTGCTGATAATTGTCTTCCTGATTTAATTTTTGAAGGTTATATGTTTCTCACGATTTATCTATTTCTTTTAGATAGTCCAGTTTATTGGCATTTATTTGATTGTTCATGATTTCTGTTATAATTCTATGTATTCCTGATGTTGGTTGTTATTTTTTTTTTTAAGATTTTATTTATTTATTTGTCAGAGAGAGAACAGAAGCGAGCACAGGCAGACAGAGTGGTAGGCAAAGGCAGAGGGAGAAGCAGGCTCCCTGCCGAGCAAGGAACCCCATGTGGGACTTGATCCCAGGACACTGGGATCATGACCTGAGCCGAAGGCAGCTGCTTAACCAACTGAGCCACCCAGGTGTCCCTTGTTGTTATTTCTCCTCTTACTTCTGATTTTGTTTATTTGAGTCTTCTCTCCCTCTCTTTCTTTTGATGAGTCTGGCTAAAGGTTTATCAATTTTGTTGATCTTTTCAAAGAACCCGATTTCATTGATATCTCTCTCTCACTCTTTTTGTTTGTTTGTTTCTATGTCATTTATTCTTGCTATAATCTTTATTAATAATTTCTTCTAATGCTTTTGGGTTTTGTTTGTTCTTTTTCTAGTTCCTTTAGGTATAAATTAGGTTGTTTTTTTGAGGGTTTTTGTTTCTGTTTTTGTTTTTTCCTCTTGAGATAGACCTATATTGATATTAAATTCCCACTTAGAATAACTTTTGCTGCATCCCAAATATTTTGGACCATTGTGTTTTCATTTTTCATGTCTCCATGTATTTTTTTACTTCTCCTTTGATTTCTTGGTTGACTCATTCATTGTTTAGTAGCATTTTGTTTAGTCTCCATTTATTTGTGTTCTTTCCAGATTTTTTCTTTTACTTAACTTCTAGTCTCATAGCATTGTGGTCAGAATCTGCACACCTCCTTTATTTGGATTTGTGTAAACTATAGTTTACTGCTTGCTTTCTTTATTTATTTTGCTGTTGCAAACTTTAGAGAAATAGTTAAAAGTTCAGTGAAACATTCTTCCATATTCTTTTGCAAAAATTCTTTAATCTTTGGGACACCAGACTGGCTCAGTTGATAGAGCATGAGACTTGATCTCAGGGTTGTGAGTTCAAGCCTCACATCCAGTGTAGAGATTAACCTAACAAAAATGCTGTCATTTTTTACTGTTGGTAGCATTCACCCTAATTTTATACCTTTTTTAAATTTTATAATTTTCAACATGGAATAAATCATTCATGGAATCAAAATTTCCTTACAGAAAAGTTAATTATTGCATCGTTGGTGTCAGGACATTTATCAACTTCAGAAGTAGAATTACTAAATTTCCTAGTTGCTGGCAGTCACAGTCAACATCTAAGTCAACCATTTGAAGGGTATACTCACCATTGGATCACACCCAGATATTGGAATTCCTTGAATGCTGGGGAAGGGCTTTGGTGTTACCTTGTCAGTAACAAGGTGTTACAGAAAGTTTTCATTGGATAATCAATCTGTTGTAGACTGTATACAAGTGAAGTTTAAAGAAGTGTTTTTTTATTTAAAGAAATGTTTTTT
>ML112020.1:34045-99576 GCA_003697995.1 Taxidea taxus jeffersonii | reverse complement strand
TCTCTTTCTTCTTCTTCTGGAATCCCAATTATTCTAATGTTGTTTCGTCTTATGGCATCACTTATCTCTCGAATTCTCCCCTCGTGGTCCAGTAGTTGATTGTCTCTCTTTTGGTCTGCTTCATTATTCCCTGCCATTTGGTCTTCTATATCACTAATTCTGTCTTCTGCCTCATTTATCCTAGCAGTAAGAGCCTCCATTTTTGATTGCACCTCATTAATAGCTTTTTTTATTTCAACTTGATTAGACTTTAGTTCTTTTATTTCTCCAGAAAGGGTTTCTCTAATATCTTCCATGCCTTTTTTGAGCCCGGCTAGAACCTTGAGAATCGTCATCCTGAATTCCAGATCTGACATATTACCAATGTCTATATTGATTAGGTCCCTAGCCTTCAGTCCTGCCTCCTGTTCTTTTTTTTGTGGTGAGTTTTTCCGCCTTGTCATTTTGTCCAGATAAGAATCCGCTGTTCTCCTTGTTAAGTGAACTTGGTCTTGGCTGGATTTCTTTGATCTTCTGGGGGAGGGGCCTGTTGTAGTGATTCTCAGGTGTCTTTGCCCCAGGCGGAGTTGCACCGCCCTCATTAATAGCTTTTTTTATTTCAACTTGATTAGACTTTAGTTCTTTTATTTCTCCAGAAAGGGTTTCTCTAATATCTTCCATGCCTTTTTTGAGCCTGGCTAGAACCTTGAGAATCGTCATCCTGAATTCCAGATCTGACATATTACCAATGTCTATATTGATTAGGTCCCTAGCCTTCAGTCCTGCCTCCTGTTCTTTTTTTTGTGGTGAGTTTTTCCGCCTTGTCATTTTGTCCAGATAAGAATCCGCTGTTCTCCTTGTTAAGTGAGCTTGGTCTTGGCTGGATTTCTTTGATCTTCTGGGGGAGGGGCCTGTTGTAGTGATTCTCAGGTGTCTTTCCCCCAGGCGGAGTTGCACCGCCCTTACCAGGGGCCAGGCTAAGTAATCCTCTCAGGTTCGCTTTCGGGAGCTTTTGTTCCCTGAATGCTTTCTGTAGAGTTCCGGAGGACGGGAATGACAACGGCGGCGTCCCAATCTCCGGTTCAGAGGAGCCAAGAGCTAGGGGCCCCATTCTTCAGTGCGCCTTCAGAGAAAAGCGTTTAATCCCTCCGGTCTCTCCAGCCCCCGTTTCTGCCCGGAGAGCGCGCGCGCTCGGAGACCGCGCTCAGAGAAAATCGGGCGTAAGCAGTCCCGTCTCACTGGCTTCTGGGAGCGCTCCGAGCTCACCCAGCCTGTGACCAAGCGTCTCTGTCTCTGGCAGAGTCCCACCTGGAGTCTCCGGACCCCGTAGATCCCTGAGCTCTCCCGGGTCGGAGTCTCCCCGGATCTTGTGGGGACCCCTCGCACAGAGCACCGGCCCGTGCCACAGAGCACCGGTCCGTGTCACAGACCACTAGGAAATCTCGGCTCTGTCTCCACAGCCGGCTTCCCTGCTCTAATACCTGTGAGCTCTGCGACACTCAGACACCCCCGATCCTTCTGTGACCCCGCGGTACCTGAGTCCACGCTGTCCCCGTGAGGTCTTCACCCCAGTTTAGCCTCTGGAGCAATGTCCCTCCGTGGAGCAGAGTTTTAAAAGTCCTCATTTTGTGCTCCGCCACTTGCCGGGAGCCAGCCCCTCCCCCTGGGGTCTATCTTCCCGTCGCATTGGATTCACTTCTCCGCTGGTCCTACCTTTCAGAAAGTGGTCGATTTTTTGTTTCTAGAATTGTTGTTTTTCTTCTCCTCGATCTCCTGTTGGATTCGTAGGTGTTCGGAATGGTTTGATAGGCTATCTAGCTGATCTCCTGCTGGCTGATGTCGTCTCAGCCTGCTGCTTCTCCGCCATCTTGACTCCTCCCCCTAGGAATGAGATTTTCATTGCATTGTTTTTAACTTTGAGATTCTATTTCTAAACCACCAAAGAATGTCAAAGCTAGCAATTTTCAGAAAGAGATATTATGGCAATGACAGTGGAATTAACCTGTTAACATAAATAGAAAAATTGGTACATTCTTTTCTCTAAAGATATTCTGATTTATACGAGAGTGCCATGGAAGAATGACAAAAAGTAAACCCCAGCATCTGCCAACTCTCAAGCTTTTTAAGCATTGGATGTGTTCCCATCATTTTGCCCACAGTGTCTTCTAATAAAAATATTTTGTTTCAGAATAAATGCTTAATATCTAAATTGTTCTTTGGTCTCACAATGTTAAAAATATAATCAAGTATTACTGATTAACTTTTGCTCGTAAGTATTACTGATTAACTTTTTGCTCATCATAGCAGAGAACTACTGATATAAGCATTTCCATACAGTAAGAATAATCTTTTTTCTGCAAACTCTTCAAATATCTTTCTTTTTCTTGATTAAGCTTTGAAACTTTGAATTTTTTATTCTTTTTTATGATACTGATGTTTCAAGATGGCTATTCCACACCTTGATCAATTCACTGCATCACTGTGCTGTATGAGGAAAGTTCTTTGTCTATTTTATGGATCCTATGAGTATGTACAAGCTGTAACACAATGTACTCATAAGTTTTGATAAATAGGTATGTTTGTGTAACCACTACTACAATTAAAACGCAGAAGATTATCATCATCCCAGAGTGTTTATACATGCTTGATAGTCCATTCTACCCCCACTACAGCAACTACCAAACTTCCATTTGTCACAATGATTCTATTTGTCTCCACTAGGTTTTTAAAATAAATGAAATTCTGCAGTATGCCCTCATTTGTTCCAGGCTTCTTTCACTCAGGGTAATATGGCTAAGATTCATCCATGTTGTTGTATGGCATCAATAAATCTTTCCTTCTATTGCTGAGTATTATTCCATTTATGAACATACCATTATTTTTTTATCCATGCAACTATTATATTTATGTCATTTCCAGTTTGGACCTTTTATGAATAAAGCTGTAGCATGGGCGCCTGGGTGGCTCAGTGGGTTAAAGCCTCTGCCTTTGGCTCAGGTCATGATCTCAGGGTCCTGGGATCGAGCCCCACATCGGGCTCTTGGCTCAGCGGGGAGCCTGCTTCCTCCTCTCTCTCTGCCTGCCTCTCTGCCTACTTGTGATCTCTGTCTGCCAAATAAATAAATAAAATCTTAAAAAAGAAAAGCTGCAGTAAACATTCATGTTCAAATGTTTCTATAGAAAATGTTTTCATTTCAACTAGAAGTGGACTGGCTGGGTCTCATGGTAAGTATATGTTTAACTCCATAAAAATTGCCAAACTGTTTTCCAAAATGCTTGTATAATTTTGCAGTCCCAACAGCAATGTAAAAGAGTTTCAGTTGCTCTGAAATCTTGCCAGTATTTGGGTTTTGCCAGTCAATTTGTTTCAGACATTCTAAAATGTGTATAGAAATTTCTCATTCTGGTGTTAAGTTTTACCTTCCCTGATGATTGACACTGGAGAGATCTTCCATGAGCTTTTTGACCATTCTTATATCTCATTTTGTGAAATGTCTGTTAAAATATTTTGTCCATTTTTACTGGGTTGATAATAATTGATTTTTAACTGGGTTTTAAATGATACTTACCTATTCTATATATAGACAGTAATCCGATATATTTATTCCAAATATTTTCTCCCAGTTGGTGGCTTACCTTCTTATTTTTTGAAGAGTATGTCTTGTAGAGCAGAATTATTTAATTTTCAGGGAGGCTAATTAATCAATTTATCTTTTAATCTAAAAAATATTTCCCTATCTTGAGGCAATAAAGATCATTCCTCTATGTTTCCTATTATGTATGCTTGTGTTAGACTATAATCTATTCAGAGTTAAAATTTGTTTATGGTATTATATGAGTCAATGTTCTTTTCTTTTACTTATGAATATACATTTCTTTAAACATTATATGTTTAAAACTATTCTTTCTCTATTAAATTCTATTAAAATTCTATGTTAAATTTCCCTTGGAATTATTAGTAAAAACCACTCATTTGTATATGGACATGTCTATTTCTGGACTTTCTCTTTTCTGTTGAGCTGACCTAGCTTGTCTTTAAGCAAAACTATAGTGTCTTGCTTACTGTACTTTATGGTAAGTCTTAAAATCAGATAGTGTAAGTTTTCTTAACCTTGTCCTTATATTTTAAATTTGCTTTTACCATTTTAGGTCCTTTGTTCTTTCATATAAACTTTAGATCAGGTTGTTAATCTCTACAAAAAAATCTTTCAGGAATTTTGTTTTTGTGTGTAAATATAAAGAGCAAAACTGGGAGAATTTATATATTAACTATCTGTATCTTCCAATTGATAAACACAATATACTTTTAACTTTCTTCTTTTTCCTATTAGAAACACTTTGTTTTTGTTGTATAATTCCTGCATGTATGTGATAAATTATCTTAAAATATATCATTTTTTGATGGCATTATAAATTATATATTTTCATTTCTCAATTGGAAGTACTTATTGCTAGTATATTAAAGAGACTTTTTTTCATATATTGACTTTCAACTTACAACATTGCTAAACTCACTTACTATTTCTAATATCTTTATTATATACTTTTTAGGGCTTTCTACATGCCCAAATGGAGCATGTATACATAGATAGCTTTATTACTTTTACAACCTTCAATCCTTTTATGTATTATTTTTTGGCCTTGTTAAACTGGCTAGGACTTGAAATATGTTGAACAGGCATGGTGAAATGGACATTTTAACTCTATTCCCCATCTTATGGGAAAAACATGCAACTTTTCATCTTTAAGGATCCTACTTAATATTTATTGTATGAAGTTTAAAATGTACAATTATATTTCTCACATTTTGGCCTTTGTTCTATTGATGGCATATAATTTTCTTATACTTATAGGTTCCATAAAACATTATTACTCTGCTTTAAATTATCAATGATATTTTAAATGATTTGATACAAAGAAAAAAAGAGGATTTTAAAAAATATATTTACCCACGGATTTGTTATTTGAGCTGCTTTGCATTCCTTTGTTTAGACCCAGATTTCTTTCTGCTTATTTTAATAATGTCCTTTAACACTTCTTGAAGGACAGATATGCTGGCAGTAAATTCTTTCAGTTGTGATTATCTATATAAAGCTTTATTTTACTTACATTTTTGAAAGGTAATTTTATAGGTATAGCACTCTAAGTTGGTGGTTTTAGTTTCTTTCAATAATCTAAAGATTTTACTCCATTTTCTTCAATAAAGTATATTTTTTATGACAAGTCAACTGTCATGCATATCTTTTTAAAATATTATATAATTTGTCTCTTCTCCCCTACCCAATCCTTTTAGATACTTTTAAGGTTTTTTTTTTTAAATATTTTTATTTATTCATTGCCAGAGAGAGAAGAAAGTGCTCCTGAGAGTACACCTCGGGGGAGGGGGCGGGCAGGCAGCAGGCAAAAGGAGAAGCAGACTCCCAGCTGAGCAAGGAGCTCTATGTGGGACTTGACCTGAGGACACTGTGATCATGACCTGAGCCAAGGCAGACACTTAACAGACTGAGTCACCAGGGCATCCCTAAGGTTTACTTTTTATCAGTTTTTAGACATTTTACTTGATTATGTCTTAGTTTGATCTTTTTCATAATTATTTCTGTTTAGAATTCATTGATATTCTTAGTGTTGTGAGTTTATAAATTTCACAAATTAGAAAAGTTCTGGCCAATAATTATTACTTTCTACCTTCTTTTTTGTACTTTCCTGAATGGTTACTGATTCTGAGTTCATTTTTTTATGTTTTATTTCTCTGTGTGTTTTCTTTTGAATAATTTATATTGCTATATTTTGTCACTCACTATTTCTTCTTTCTAAAGTTTCTTCTAAACCATCTAATCATATATTAAATTTATCCAAAGTATATTTCATTTGAGGTATATTTTTCATTTCTAGAAAAATGGTTTGTACCTTCTTATACCTTCCATTTCTCTGATATTTCTGCTTTACCTTCTTAGAAATATGCAGGCTATTTATAATAATGTTTTTAATATCTTAATCTCCTAATTCTATAATCTATATAATTATATCTATATCGCCTGTATCATAGGTCTATTTTTGTTGATTATTTTTTCTAGTTATGGGTCAAAGTCCCTCTTTTTAACTCAATGCTAAGCACATGGACTTTTATGTTAATGAGGCCTGCATTCCCTTACATATTGTTTAGCATTGTTCTGGGGTACTGTGATGTTAATTTGGATCATTTTGATCTACCATGACTTGTTTTAAGCTTGGTATCCTGTGTCCAGGGCAGTCTTTCATCTAAGTCACAGTCTAATTAGTTGTTCCCATTACTGAAGTGATCAGTGTTGGAGAATTCTACGTGATGGCAGTATGAAAAGGACATTTAACTTTGACTAGAAGAAACAAAAATTATTTCTAGCAGTGTGAGAGCTTCAGGGATTGTTCTGTTCACTTTTATTAAGTGATTATTTCATCACCACCCTCCTTGAGTACTTTCTTTAAATGTTCAGATAAGTATTCTGCCAGAGACTTGAGGTAAACCCTTCATAGATCCCTGGAACACTCTTTGTTTTTGTAGCTCTTTTTAAACTCTGATATTTTCCTCTGCAAATTCTAGCTTTCTTGGCCTTCCTAAATGCCAAGCTGTATATTCTCTATGCAGTAAGACTGCAGTGCTTTGTTTGGTTCCCCCTACTTAGACTACAATGTGGAAATTCTCTCCAGATACTAATGTAAGACTCTTGCAGGGCTCAATTTATCTATTCTCCTTTTCTCATGGATCATTCCTGGCAATGCCTATTAATTAACACCACAATACCAATGATTCATATAATTTTCCTAAGTTTTCAGTAACTTAAGATGTAGGGTAAGTCTGGTCTTTGTTACTCCTTCATGGCCAGCCTCAGTTTAGCATGTAGGTTGCTTAGTGTGTTTCACGTCTCATCTCACTTATGGAACAATTTTTATATCTCAAATATTTTTCTTCCTTTTCCCACAAATGTATTTCATTTGTAGTTATATGTTTATACCTTATAACCTTTGAAGCTGCCTTAAATTTCTTTCTTTATGAGACAAGGTATGAATACATTCATAAATATAGACATAAATAGACTTAAAATGTAAACAAATAATTTAGAAAGAAAATATTTTCTCAAGGAGATGTTAAACACATAGAGAAAAGAATTGATTAAATATTTACATTAAAATTTTATCATGATTAAGATACTTTTGATCACAATGGAGATAAGAAGCTTCATTTATTTAAAGTAATAATATTAAAACACAGTAATTAAGAAGCAAATTTTTAAAAGAGGCAAGTGGTTTCATAGAAAATAACAGTTACAAAAGGATAAATAACATATACATTTTATTGAGTCATCTGATGAGCCATTGAGGGGATTAAATTACTAAAAGTAAAAGATAAAAAAATAAAAATAAAAGTAAAATAAAAAAGATAATTTAATATCCATTTACCTATGAAGACAAGCACAATCTTCTTTTTTTTTTTTTTTTTAAAGATTTTATTTATTTATTTGATAGACAGAGATCACAAGTAGGCAGAGAGGCAGAGAGAGAGAGAGAGGAGGAAGCAGGCTGTCCACAGAGCAGAGAGCCCGATGCGGGGCTCGATCCCATGACCCCGGGATCATGACCCGAGCCGAAGGCAGCGGCTTTAACCCACTGAGCCACCCAGGCGCCCCAAGCACAATCTTCTTATATGTGTAATTTTAGAATGGGAAGTCTTTTTAAAGTATCACAAATTCAGAAAAAAAGAAAGTCTGATAGATTTGATTAAGAAGAATGAAAGCTCTGTATGGCAAATCATCCATAAAGAATTTGAAAATAAGCAATGGGCTGAACAAAAAACTAATTAAGATGAATATAACAAGAATAGCTTAATTATTCATAATACAAAGGGAACCCCATATATCTACCAAAAAACAGTTTAATAGAGAAGTAAATAAAGTATGTGACCAGGCAATCTGAAGAAATGAGCAGAATGTCAACCTGACATGGAGGTTAAGGTAACTATCAGGGAAATACAACTTACAACAACAATGTGATACTTTTTTATCCAAGCTATTTAGCAAAATTAAGCCAAATCCAATGGAACCACATATTTTAAGATATTTAGTCTTTGAAATGTATGAGGAAACTATTTGACCCTGAATTGAAATCTATTTGACTGTATTAGTAAAATGCAATTTATAAAAATTCGTTAATCCAGTAATTCTGCTCCTAATACTAATTTGAATAGTTATTACACACTAACAAAAACTATAAATAGTTTGTGTCCATTAAAAGACATATAATTAAAAAATAAATAAATAAAAAGACATAATTTAAAAGAAGTGTGTATTTGTATGTGTACATACATACATGTATGTGTATATATTTTTGAGTATATATACAGGTATGTGTGGATAGATAGTTAAATCTAGTTGGTAATGCTTAGGTTTGAATGTTGGTTTTATAAGCTAGAAAAATCCATCAAAATCATTAAGTCTCAATTTTTCTTTTTAATTTTCAATATATTTGAGTTGAATTAAATTTTAATATAAATAGACTTGAATTTTTACAAATACATAAGCATGATATAAAATATCTAATATTTTGCATAAAAATGTGGTTTGAAAAATCACATATTAGTCTGACTTCAAGATAATTTTTTTAGTGTCATGTTTTATTCATAAACCTGTCACCAATATAGCTTTATAGCTTTGTTTAATTATTCAAAGTTGTAGAAAACATTTAAATCACAACTACTAAACATACAAGGAGTTTTCTAGAATATATACATAACTTTTTTCTTTCCTCTACCATCTCAAATATGTAAATATTACATTGTATCTTTATTTGTAAGATTGACATTTGTATTGTTTCTCCAAAATATTTGTAATACTTTATGACAGAAAGAAATTAAAATTTTCCACCACTTAGAACACGCCTTAGAGATATTAAAACAATACAAGACATGGTTCCAAAACTGCTAATGGTGAAATTATTTATATTGGACTGAGCCTCCTGCTATTGACAACTATAAAGTTGGGACACAACTTTAAAAACATACATACAAATATTTGAAGATACTGATTACAATAATTGCAGATAGAAACTGGAGGCACATGACTTTTGAAAGCATGGAATGAAACTTACATGATATCCACATTAGTATAGTTTTTCTTCTAAGAACACAGCTCCTGCTACACTGTAGATATTGTCTGGAATTTAAGGAGAAAGCTTGTTTGATAGAGTTGAAGTGATAAAAGTAGTATCAGACCATTATCAGATAAGCATCATTATCATTATCAGTATCAGATCATTATAAGATCAGTATCAGACCATTAGTGCAGATGTAAGTTGAGGAAGACGAACATAGAAAGAAGCCAAGAGAGAGAGAACACAAAATCTATGTATAAACTGCCATCAAATCCAAGTGAATAGGTGAACAGAAGTGACACTTCAAGTGGTCCAAAGAAAAGCAACAAAAATGAAAAGACTGAGAGAGATTTTCAGCCTGTGCCTACTACAAAGGATATAGTTTGGAACTTTGAATCCCAGAAAATTAGAGGGGTTTGATAAATATTTTGTAGTTTTCAATTAAATCACCATAAAGTTCTTGCTTAAGGGGTACGGCTATATTTGCAGATGAAAAAGATAGAACTAATAGTAAAGGCAAAACTTAAAGAGACCACCCTATAAAAAGCATCAACCTAAGTCTACACGATTTCAAAATGATGAGCCTGAATTAACTTTCTGGCATAACAAAAATCAACACTCCTGAAGGAAGAAAACTAATACATTCTTTTAAGTTAATTTATTTTTTAGTAATCTCTATGCCCAGCATGGGGCTCAAACTTACCACACAAGATCAAGAGTTGCATGCTCTTCTGACTGAGCCATCCAGGTGTCCAAGAAAAATAAATCTAGTTTCTACAACATAATACGCACAATATCTAGTATGGAGTAAAAGGTTTCTAGACAACCCTCATTTTTCTCCTTTTTATTTCTCCTCCTTTATTTTCCTAAAATTAAATAAATAATCTCAATAAAATCAATAAAATAAAATAGTTAGTCAGATGTTATTAGGTACAGCAGAGAGCCAGGCAAACAAAACATACATATTTGGGAGAGTGGTAAAGGGGGATATACAGTTACACAAAACACAGAGTTAGAACTGAGAAGGATAAGAAATGAGTCCATGTGAAAGGCTCTTGGTGTGAGGTATCAAAGTTTAACATGAAAAAGGCATCCAAGAGGCAGGGGAAGTTTGATAGAAGTTGTTCAAATCCAAACACAATGAGAGTGATAATCAAGCAGAAGGATGACCTAATGTAGCTACAAAGGACCAGCCTGGTGTACAGTGTGAAAATCTACATGTAGTGATAACAGCATCCACACATGACTGCAAAAATGTAGTATCAGAGTATGAGGATTTGAAGCTATGGGAAGGTAGTCTATTATGATGTAAGAAGAAGCCTGCCACTAGGGAAGATAACCTACAATGGAGAGTTGGAGCAAAAATGGTATTAATAGGACTTCCACATGAGAGTGCAACCTGGAAGGACTGAAGGGAGCCAGTAGGGTGAGTTGGTCTGTTGCCAGTTGTTGAAGCCTGAGGTGAGATTTCTCCCTGATAAGATGACTGAGCTTGAAGTGTTGGTATTTGAACAATGTGAGGAGGCAACTATATTAGTATAGTAAGACTTCCATAACAAAATGCCAAAGACTAGGTGGCTTAACCAACAGAAATTTATTTTCTTATAATTCTGGAGGCTGAAAGTTCAAGATCAAGATGTTTGCAGGTTTTGTTTTTCCTGAGACCTCTCTCCTTTGCTTGCTGATACCTTCTTCTCCCTGTCTTCTCATGTGGCATTTTCTTTGTGCATCTACATCCCTGGAGGCTCTTCTTATAAGAAGAGATTTACTGGCTTAGGGCCTCATTTTTTATGATTTATCTAATCTTCCTTACCTCCTTTGGGGCCTCTTTTCCAAATACAGTCATATTGAAGGTTAGGACTTCAAGTTATTAAATTTAGGGGAATGTAATTCAATTCATAATAGCAACTTACATGGAATGGGAGACAGTTGGAACATCGGCAAGGAAAAGAGGGCATCTAAATGGGAGAACAGATATGATGGCACAGGGCAGGGTGTTAGACCTTGAGTAGGATATGGAGGACATCCACCTGAGTGGGGGTGAGGTACAGTAATGGTAGTAATAAGAAGTTGGTTACTCATTAAGAGGTTGATGAAACAAGTTAAACATACCAAAAGTATTAAAAATTGGATTTATCACAGCTAGAAAATTCAGTTATAAATATGAAAAAGGAGCATGATAAGGAGAGACATGTGTAGTAGTGGACTTACAGGCATTGTGCATTACAACATTTATCAATTTGTACACTTTAAATATGTACACATTTTTAGATGTCAATTATATTAAATAATGTCAAAAATAATCTGCCCACGAAAAAACTTCACTCTTAGAAGGTTTCACTGGTGAATTATATCAAACAGGGAATAAAAACAATCAATTTTATATTGATTGTTTAAAAAGTAGAATGAGGAAAACTACAACTTATTCTATGAGGCTAGCATTGCCCTGCTACCAAAACCTAACAGACACTACACACTAATATCTTCCATAAAGAGAACATTATAATCATTAAAAAATTAGTAAACTGAATCAAATGACACACAAAAAATAATAGATTATGACCAATAATACATTATAATCAATATGTTATGATCATAGATTGATTTTGCATTTGAAAACTTTGTAAATCATCACACTAATGAAGTAGGGGAAAAAAAGACATGATTATCTCCATTAGGTTTTAAAAAAAATTTTTGCATAAAATTTAATATCTATTCATGATAACAGCTCAGCAAACTAAAAGTAGAAAAATATATTCTACACATTAGCTAACATCATACTTAATGGTAAAATATTAGACATATTTTAAAATTTTTAAATATTAAACACTTTTTTGTATGTAAGTCAAGGATATCTATTTTCATCCCTCCTATGCAGTATTTATTGGAAATCTAGCCATTACAAAGGCAAGAAAAAGAAACAAATTACATAAAGATTGGAAACATAAGGTAACACTCTCCTTATTCCCAAGTGATATGGATTTACTCCAAAAAACACTATAATTAATTACAGAAATGATCAAAATTTCATATACGAGATTTTTTACAAAAATCTATTGTAATTCTACATGTTACAAAAAATTAGAAAAAAGGAAAATCTATTTACATAGCAAAAATAACAATATAAACTGCTCAGAAGAGAAGACTTACGTAAATGGAAATACACACCTCATTTATAGAAGACAAAGATCAATATTTTTAAGATGTCAGTTCTCTGAAAACTGATTTATTGATTAAATTCTATCCCAATCAAAATTTAAACAGGAGCTTTTCTTTTTTTTTACATAAATAAAGTTGATTTAAAAATTTATAAAGAAAATGCAGTGTTGAATAGCAAGGAAAGAATACAAAAAAGGAAACTAAGTGGTGCCTGGGCAGCTCAGTCAATTGAGTGCCTGGCTCCTGATTTCACCTCAAGTTATGATCTCAGGGTCATGGGGCCAGACTCACAGCTGGGCCCCTGCTCAGCAAGGAGTCCGCTGGAGGTTTTCTCTCTCTCTACTTCTCTTTCTTCTCTTCCTCCTCCTGATGTTTCTCTCTCAAATAAATAAATAAATAAATAAATAAATAAATAAATAAAATCTTTAAAAAAAGGAAAACTAAGATGGAGAAGGCACTACATGATTCTGGACTCATAAAGCTACAACAATTAAGAAAGAGTAAGATCGGTGTAGGAATAGACATCTGAGGGGTGCCTGGGCAGCTCAGTTGGTTGAGCTTCCAACTCTTGATCTCAGCTCAGATCTTGATCTCAGGGTTGTGAGATCAGGTTCTGCATTGAACTCCACCCTGAGTGTGGAGTCTATTAAAGAAAAAAAAAAAAAAAAGACATTTGGAGCTTTGAAAGAGACAGTGAGAGTCTAGAAATGGACTTATACATATATACTTAATTGATTTTCTAAAAAGCCACAAAGCTAATTCAATAGGGAAAGAAAATTTTGAAACAAGTGATATAAGAGTTATTGGATGTTCATATGGGGATAAAAGAATCTCAACCCCTACCTCATGCCACATAGAAAAATAATTTGAAATGGATCATACTCTTAAGTATCAAAGGTAAAACTATAAAACTTCTCAGAAATAGGATTAGATCTTAATAAATCTTCCTATTTCTCTTGGAATAAGAAAAATTGCTTAGATAAAACACAAAAAGTGGTAAATTTTAAAATTAAATTGACAAATTGGACTTTATCAATATTAAAATCTGCTTATCAAAGTGTTCTATTAAGAAAAGGAAAAGGAAAAGGCTACAGACTAGGAGAAAATATACATTTAAAATATATAAAGAACGTCTATAAATCAATACTTCTGCAAGCACTCCAGTTTTTAAAATTGTATAGCATAACTTCATCATAGTATAATCATGATAGGAGAAACAAAATAGTATAATCTTCATGAATCCTCACATTTCTAGCACTTAAAAATTCCTGATTTTCCTCATTAGTGAAAATTTTGATTTTCCAACCCAGTGAACTACTCAGTGAACATTTTCATTGGTACATCTCTGAATTGACAAGTATATAAATTTACTATTTTTTGAAACTCTGATGGTCTTGTTTAATTTTTTAACAGATAAAATTTCTGATTGCATATCAAACAGACAAACAGCAGTTATGTGTTATATTTCCAACAACTCATATACTTAATAAAAGTTACTAACAACTTTAACCTTAATATCTTTTTAGTAGCTTCTATTAGGAAGATGTTTGTTTATACAATATGAAGAATATCTTTCTTAATTGCAGGAATTTTTATGACTCTTCATATTATAAAACTAGTATCTGGCTTTACAAGATAATTCCGTAATTTCATGATAAACCTGGTGGTAGTTCAGATAACAGACACAAAAGCCAGACTGGCTGATTGGAAGTTTGGCTCTGCCATTTAAAAACTTTGACCTTAGACATGTTCTGTCGACTCTCTTTCTTCTTCTGTGCACAATTGTAATGCCTACCTCATAAGGTTGTTCTGAGGATTAATTGAGTCAATTCATGTAAATCTCTTAGAACATTTCCTAGGAGAGTAAGTAGTCAATAAATAGCAGTTGTTGCTATTATTGTTAACAAGAGAGAAATTCACTTTCTAAAATATAGACATGCTCCTCTAAACCATGATGATCTCAACCTTGCCTCACAATTCCCATCATCAATACTTTATACCATTAAACTATAAATTAATCCACTTGAACAATTAAATATCCTTTATTATCAATATGGGCTCTATTTTTCCTTCTAAAAAATAAGGCAAAATGACACCAAATAGCAGACTCAGTTTGGATTTTGATATTTCACAATGGCAATAAAACCAGCTTCTCCTTTATAGATGTGAATCTCAATTGTTAATTTTTGATCCTGCATATTTGCTTTAATTGATTGTCTCAGAAACCATCTAAGGAACCTCTAATCTTGTTTACAAGTTACATAAAGGTGACTAAAATTTCATATGCAACATAAATCCATTAATGATTCTAAATTCCAATGTTTTTTCTAAAAATATACTAAGAGAGGCATATGCTAAGATGGTAAGATGGTGGTGTAGTAGGAGGATCCTAGGCTTGCCTGTCCCTCAAACACAGCTAGATAACTATAAAATCATTCTGAATACCCAAGAAATCAACCTTAGGACTGACAGAACAAACTGTACAAGTAGAAGGAGAACAGAGGCCACATCAAGGAAGGTAGGAATGCAGAGATATGGTTTGGGGAGAAATAGATCATGGTTGCTGTGGAGGGGAATGAACCCTGGTGTCAGAGAAAGGCAGAGAGAGAGAGAGAGAGAGAGGGAGAGAGAATGGAGTATACAGGGATATGCACAAGGATAATACTTCCCCAAAGCCATTGTCTGGGAAAAATAAGAGAGGCTGATTTTCATGAGTTTTTGCAACTAGCAGCATCAGAGACTGGAGGTTTAGGGGTAAGCAGGCTTGGCTGGGATAGAGACCTCAGGGCACTGCCTTACTCCTGAAGAGAAGGCAGGCAAGCATCCCAGGGCAGGCAGTGTCATCTGAAGATCACCTAAGACTCATGGGGGGAAATTATTCACTCTTCTTGGATCACACCTATGAGTACTGGCATTCACACAGATACTTCTCTGGGAATAGAAGGAATGGTGAGCACTATTTTCTTCCCTCACTCCTCAGCATAAACACAGAAACACCTAGAGAGAGCAGATAACCCAGACACAGGCTGCATAGCCTGCTTTGCCCCAAATCCCACATCTCTGCACTCTGGCACAGCTGCCCTTCTTGGTCAAACCTGTATCTGTCCTAATGTGGTGACATTCTCCCCGAGAAGCCAGTGCACGCCCCCCTCCATAGTACATTCCTAAAGTTTAGAGTCTTAAAAGTCAGCAGGCACAGCTGGGATAGAGCCCAGGGTGCACTGCATTTCTCCAGGAAGGCAAGCAACCTGGTTACAGACAGTATGAAAACAGCGATCTTAAAAATACCTGGGACACATAAGGGAAATGATTTGCTCTTCTGGGGGTGCTAGACCAGCAAGCAGACTCCTTTCAAGGGACAAAGGAGCTGGCTGGCACCATTTCCCTCACCCACCCCTCACATAAACCAACTTCAGTAATAGCAGAATGCCAATATTGGCTGCCTAATCTGCTTACACCAAGAACTACCCCCCACCCCCTACCCCCTGCCTGGTGCTTTGTTGATACTGCTTTTCTTGGGCAAATGTACCTAAGGACCAGCAAAGCGGGCTCCTACCTCAGAAAACCAGCACAAAGCCCTATACACACCATGTTTACTGCCCATGGAGCTGTGCAAAGCTTTAGTTCTAAAGACATAGCATCATGTCTCTTTGAGCAAGCCGACCAGAGCACACCTAATTAAAACTCACCACACTCTGGCTAAGGTCCAAACACTGTATACTGTAGACAAGGAAAGCCTCTATAGATGACTGACCTGAGAGATAAAGCAGCCAAAACACAGCAGCAGAGTGCATGCAGCACACATCAGATACATTCTCTAAAGCATTAGGCCTTGGACACTATATGACCTCTTCTTCATGAAGCCATTAATCTCAGGAACAGGAACATAACAAGCTTCTCTAACACATGTAATAAGACAGAGATCTAGATAAAAATGTCAAGATTGAGGAATTTATCCCCCAAAAAGAACAAGGAAAGTCCACAGCCTGAGATCTAATTGAAACAGATATAAGTAAATGCCTAATGGAGACTTTAAAGCAACAATCATAAGGATACTCGTTAGTCTTGTGAAAAGCATGGAAGACATCAGGGAAACCCTTACCACAGAGAAAAAAGAGTTAAAAAACAATCAATCAGATATGAAAAATACTATAACTGAGATTTGAAATGGACTGGATGTAATGACTACAAGGATGGAAGAAGTAGAAGAACAAATAAGTAATAGAAGTACAAATAAGTAATAGAAGTACAAATAGAAGTAATAGAAGAACAAATAAGTAATAGAAGATAGAATAATGGAAAATAATGAAGCTGAACAGAAGGGAGAGAGAAAATTCACAAGAGTAGATTTAGGGAAATCAGTGACTCCATCAAACATAATAAACATAATAACTTCTCCCAGGAGAAGAAGAAGAGAGGAAAATGGAGACAGAAAATTTATTTCAAGAAATAATAGCTGAAAAGTTCCCTAATCTGGGGAAGGAATTAGACATCCAAATCCAGGAGGCACAGAGAACTCCTGTCAAAATCAATAAAAGCAGGCCGACACCAAGACATATTGTAGTTAAGTTTGCAAAATGTAGTGCTAAAGAAAAATCCCCAAAACAGCAGGACAAAAGAAGTCCCCAGTTTATAAGGAAAAATCCATAAGGCTAGCTGCAGATGTCTCCACAGAAACTTAGCAAGCCAGAAGAGAGTAGCAGGATATATTCAAGTGTTCAATAGGAAAAATCTGTAGCAAAGAATACTTGGTTCAGCAAGACTAACTCAGGATAGAAGGAGAGATAAAGAGGTTTAACAGACAAACACAAACTCAAGGAGTTCATGACCACTAAACCAGCCCTGCAAGAAATATGAAAGGGAATTCTTTGAGTAGGAAGGGAAGACAAAGAGTGACAAAGAGTAGAATGGAACAAAGAAAATCTCCAGAAACACTGAAAAATCAAGTAATGATATGGCACTATCAATAAATATTCTGAATGCAATGGACTAAATGCTACAATGAAAAGACAGGGTGCCAGAATATATAAAAGAAAAAACAAGATCCAATTATGTGTTGCAGACAAGAGATTCATTTTAGAACTAAAGGTAAAGGTACCCGCAGTTAGAAAGTGAGGGAATGGAGAAGTATTTAGCTTGCAAATGGAAATCAAAAGAAAGATTGAGTAGTAATACTTATATCAGACAAACTAGAATTTAAAGACTGTAATAAGAGATGGAGAAGGGCACTGTATCATAATAAAGAGGACTATCCAACAAGATCTAACAATCGTAAATATTTATGCGTCCAACGTGGCAGTACCCAAATATATAAAATAAGAACAAACATAAAAGAAATTATTGATAATAATACAGTGATATCAAGGGATTTCAACACTCCACTTACATCAATGGACAGATCATCCAAGCAGAAAACCAAGGAAACAATGGTTTTGAATGACACACTGGACCAGATGGACTTAGCAGACATATTCAGAACATTTCATCCTAAAGCAGCATAATACACATTTGTTTCAAGTGCACATGGGACATTCTCCAGGATAGATCACATACTAGGACACATGTCAGACCTCAATAAGTACAAAAATATTAAGATCTTATCATGCATATTTCTGACCACAATGCCATGAAACTTGAGGTCAACCACAAGAAAAGTTTGGAAAAACCACAAATACATGGAGATTAAAGAACATCCTACTAAAGAGTGAATGACTCAACCAGGAAATCAAAGAAGAAATAAAAATGCACATAGAAATAAATGAAAATGAAAATATCATGGTCTAAAACCTTTGTGATGTAGCAAAAGTAATAAAATGGAAGTATAGAACAATGCAAGCTTACCTCAAAGGATACAAAATATTCATTCAAAGGGATACATGCACACCAGTGTTTATAGCAGCATTATCAACAATAGGCAAATTATGGAAAGAACCCAAAAGTCCATCATATATATTTTAATATAATATGTATTATATATACCATATATATATGTATATGTGTGTATATGTACATATATATGTATATATAGAGATTCATTTTAGAACTAAAGGTAAAGGCACCCACAGTTATAAAGTGAGGGAATGGAGAAGTATTTAGCTTGCAAATGGAAATCAAAAGAAATATACATTATACATTATACACTATATATATGTGTGTATATACATATACATATACACACACACACACATAATGGAATGTTACTCAGCCTTAAAAACAAATGAAATCTTGCCATTTATAATGATAGGTATAGAGTTAAAGTGTATTAGCCTAAGCAAAGTAAGTCAGTCAGAGAAAGAAAAATACCATACGATTTCACTTGTATGTGGAATTTAAGAAACAAACCAGATGAACATAGAGGGGGAAAAGAAAGAGGCAAAACAGGAAACAGACTCTTAACTATAGAGAACAAACTGATGGTTACAAGAAGGGTGGTGGGCAGGGGGAATGGGTTAAAAGGTGATGGGTATTAAGAAGGGCAGTTATTGTGATAAGCACTGGGTATTGTGTATAAGTGATGAAACACTAACTTCTACACCTAAAACTAATCTTACACTGTATGTTAACTAATTTAAATAAAAACTGAAAATAACTATTTAAATAAACAAATAAATAAATATTTAATAAAAAAATAAATAAAAACGACTAAGCCCCGAGAGCCTATACAGTACTATACCAATATTATTTACTGAGAAAAAGTAATTTTTCTATGTTTGTGTTACAGAAGCCAAACTTTAAACTGACACACCTCAGCATAATTTTTCTTGTCCCTTTTTTTAATCCCTAAGCCATCTTACCTACTACTATGATTTCAGATGACACATATATCCCCAGAATCACACATTTATATCTGCAATCCAGATTGTTCCTCTGAACTTTAGAACCAAAATTCTAATTAACCATTTGATATTTCTATACAGATGAGTACACATTGTGTTTTGTGTAGATATCTAATGTATCTCAAACTGTATTCCAGATTTCCTCTTTTCCCCAAATTCGTTATCTTACAGTATTCCCTATTTAATAAATGGGACCTTCATTTATGTAAGTAGTTTATTCCAGAAATTCAGAACAATAATTTCCTCCCCTTTACACTTCCAATCTTGTCTGTCACCAACTCTTAACAATCTTTACTCCAAAATATTCCTTTGAGCCTTACAAATTATCTTTGAACCTTTAAATCTTACAAATTTTCCAACCTCTTTAAGCTAATTTAGCCTTAAATTGTAGGTAGTATAGTACAGCAGTTAATAGCAAGACTCCCGAGCCAAAGTGCCTGTGTTTCAATTCCTTCACTTCCATCTAATAGCTATATTACCTAGAAAAACATTTATTGCATCTGCAACTCTGTTTCCTTATCTTCAAAATAAGACAAATAGTGTTGATCTTACAGGATATAGTGAAAACGGTCACATAAATTAATAATTTGACAATGTCCAGTTCAGCTTTTTCTTATTATTTCTTTTTAAAAATTTAATTTTTTCATTGTTCCAAAATTCATTGTTTATGCAACACACCCAGTGCTCCACGCAATACATGCCCTCCATAATACCCACCACCAGGCTCGCCCAACGCTCCCAACCCACACCCCTCCAAAACTCTCTGTTTCTCAGAGTCCACAGTATCTCATGGTTTGTCTCCCCCTCCAATTTCCCCCAACTCACTTCTCCTCTCCATCTCCCAATGTCCTCTGTGTTATTCCTTATGTTCCACAAGTAAGTGAAACCATATGATACTCAACTCTCTCTGCTTGACTTATTTCACTCAGCATAATCTCTTCCAGTACTGTCCATATTGATACAAAAGTTGGGTATTCATCCTTTCTGATGGAGGCATAATACTCCATTGTATATATGGACCATATCTTCTTTATCCATTCACTCACTGAAGGGCATCTTGGCTCTTTCCACAGTTTGGCAACTGTGGCCATTGCTGCTATGAACATTGGGGTAGATGGTCCTTCTTTTCACTGCATCAGTATCTTTGGGGTAAATACCCAGTAGTGCAACTGCAGGGTCATAGAGTAGCTCTAATTTTAATTTCTTAAGGAATCTTCACACTGTTTTCCAAAGTGGCTGCACCAACTTGCATTACCACCAACAGTGTAAGAGGGTTCCCCTTTCTCTACATCCTCTCCAGCACTTGTTGTTTACTGTCTTGTCAATTTTGGCCATTCTCACTAGTATAAGGTGGTATCTCAATGTGGTTTCGATTTGAATCTCCCTGATGGCTAATGCTGATGACCTTTTTTTCATGCATCTGTTAGTCATTTGTATGTCTTCTTTGGAGAAGTGTGTGTTCATGTCTTCTGCCCATTTTTTTGACGTGATTATCTGTTTTGTGTGTGTTGAGTTTGAAGAGTTCTTTACAGATCTTGGATATCAGCCTTTTGTCTGTAATGTCATTTGCGAATATCTTCTCCCATTCCGTGGGTTGCCTCCTTGTTTGGTTGACTGTTTCCTTTGCTGGCAGAAGCTTTTGATCTTGATGAAGTCCCAAAAGTTCATTTTCACTTTTGTTTCCTTTGCCTTTGGAGATAATCTTGAAAGAAGTTGCTGTGGCCAACGTTGAAGAGGTTACCGCCTATGTTCTCCTCTAGGATTTTGATAGATTCCTGCCTCACATTGAGGTCTTTTATCCATTTTGAGATGAAATGGATGCATTTCTGGAAACCTATAAACTTCCAAAAATGAATCAGGAAGAAACTGACAACCTGAATAGACCAATATCTAGTAATGAGATTGAAGCAGTGATCAAAAACCTCCCCCAAAACAAGAGCCCAGGACCTGACAGATTCCCTGGAGAATTCTACCAAACATTCAAAGAAGAAATAATACCTACTCACCTGAAGCTGTTTCAAAAGATGGAAGGAAAACTTCCAGACTCTTTCTATCAGGCCCATATTATCTTGATCCCTAAACCAGGCAAAGACCCCACCAAAAAGGAGAATTTCAGACCAATATCCCTGAATAATTAGGATGCCAAGATTCTCAACAAGATCCTAGCTAATAGGACCCTACAGTACATTAAAAAGATTATCCACCATGACAAGGTGGGATTCATCCCTGGGATGCAAGCGTGGTTCAATATTCGCAAATCAATCAGTGTGATAGAACAAGTTAATAAGAGAAGAGAGAAGAACCACATGGTCCTCTCAATTGATGCAGAAAAAGCACTTTATGAGATACAGCATCTGCTCCTGATTAAAACGATTCAAAGTATAGGGATTGAGGGAACATTCCTCAACTTCATATAATGTATCTATGAAAAACCCACAGCGAGTATCATCCTCAATGAGGAAAAGCTGACAGCCTTCCTTTTGAGATCATGAACACGACAAGGATGTCCACTCTTGCCACTGTTGCTCAACAGAGTACTAGAAATCCTAGCAACAGCAATCAGACAACAAAAAGAGTAAAATTTATTCAAATTGGCAAAGAAGAAGTCAAACTCTCTCTCTTCCCAGATGACATGATATTTTATATAGAAAACCCAAAAGACTCCACCCCAAACTACTAGAACTCATACAGCAATTCAGAAATGCAGCAAGATATAAAATCAATGTAAAGAAATCAGTTGCCTTCTTATACACTAACAATGAAAAAATAGAAATGGAAATGAGAGAATCAATTCCATTTACTATAGCACCAGGAACCATAAGATACCTGGGAATAAACCTATCCAAAGAGGTAAACAATCTGTACTCAAGGAACTAGAGAACACTCATGAAAGAAATTGAAGAAGACACAAAAAGATGAAAGAGCATTCCATGCTCATGGATCAGAATAAATACTGTTAAAATTCTATACCGCCTAGAGCCATCTATAGTTTCAATGTCATCCTGATCAAAATTCCACAGTACTTTTCAGAGAGCTGGAACAAACAATCCTAAAATTTTTATGGAACCAGAAGAGACCCCGAATTGCTAAGGAGATGTTGAAAAAGGAAAACAAAACTGAGGGCATCATGTTGTCTGATTTCAAGCTTTACTACAAAGCTGTGATCACCAAGACAGCATGGTATTGACACAAAAACAGACACATAGATTAGTGGAACAGAGTAGAGAGCCCAGGTATGGACCCTCAACTCTATGGTCAAATAATCTTAGACAAAGCAGGAAAAAATATACAGTGGAAAAAAAATAGTCTATTCAATAAATGGTGGCTGGGAAAATTTGATAGCTATGTACAGAAGAATGAAACTTGACCATTGCCTTACACCATACACAAAGATAAACTCTTATTATTATTTTCTAAGCCAGGATAATTTCTGGTCTGTTTCCTAGCAGAGCCTTTTCAACTGGATAACAAATATTTCTCTTACAATATTTCATTTACTTCTCCACAGAATAACCTAAGTAATCTTTCAAGTAAAATCTAATCATGTTAGTTCCTTACTACCCTTTAATTTGTTTTCCCTAATACCTTGTTGCAATGTACAAAGTCATATTTGTTACCTTATCATTCCACTTTTTGTACTCCAACTTTACTAATCTTCTCTATGTTTCTCTTAGATGGTAGACTCTTCCTTTCCCCAGGGACTTTGCACATGCTCACTTGTCATCATCTAATAAACCTCTACTGGTCTTTCAATTTTCAAACTAATTTAGTGTTTCAAAGAGGATTTCTTAGTGGGACTTCCAGAATAGCAGAGCAAGGACCACCATATATATACAGTTCCATGAAGACCACATAGTATGGGAAAAGTTATTCAAATAAATTTTTCCAGAATTCTGGAAGTTAAAGGTTAAAACAACAATAAGAGAAGTTTATTCAGAAAACAAACTGCTGAACACTGATAACAGTGGGATTCATTACTTTTACCTTAGTCTATTCCTGCCTCCCCTTCTCAGCCTTGCAGTAGTTTTGAAAACCGACAGCATTATAATCATGGTAGCCTTGAAAATTAGCCACCTTACAGCCACCAGAGAGAGTAGATCAGCACTGGAGTTCCTCAAAACTTCCTATCCTGAGTACTGTTACTCTTTGAATTGTCTCACGGCTTCCCGAAAAATCATCATTCATAGTGCATTGCTATAATTTGACATAACTTTGAGTTCCTTTTTAGAAAAAGTCCTTTCTCCAATGTGTTTACTGATAGACAATCAGCTGCAATTATTTATTATCACAGTTCCCTGAAACTGAGATACAAGTTGGGATAAACAAGAACTTACAAAAAAAAAAATGTAAAAAGAAGACTTGTAGAAAGAGATGACCATGGGGGCTCTAAAAAGCTCTGACATAATCCTGGTGATCTAGAGGGCTAACTATACAGAAAATAATTAAGAGGTCCCAATTACTCATTTCTGGATGAACTTGAGACCCTGCACAAGCAGGAATTAAAGTCTGATCTGGAAATGTACTAAAGTATGTAAGCTTTCCTCCTCCCCATACATGCAATATTCCTCAACAAAATATATGTAAAAAGACTTACCAGATTAAGGCATTTAGGGAAATCGCTGACTAAGAATTAGCTGACCACTAAACCAATTGAGCAGAACTTTCTGTGAATACAAATTTCATAATTAGTCCAAGAAGGTCACCAATCAAACAAAAATAATAATGACAACAAACCCTGGATAGGGAAGGATATGATTTTTGTAGTGCCACCATATATTACCTAAAATGTCCAGTTTTCAGCAGAAAGATAAATGACTTTAAAGAAAAGGAAAAATATAAACCATATACAGTGGAAAAATAGAAACTATTCTTATGGAGGCTCAATTTTGGACCTGGTAGACAAAGATATTAAATCAGTCTTTTATTGAGAATATCAATAGTCCATCTATCTATCTAGCATCTATCTATTAATCAATAACATTATCTATAAGTTATCTAAATTTAAAATGTATTTAGATAAAAATTAAGGAAATTAGAAAAAAACATTCTGTAGTTGAGAAGTATAATAACTGAAATGAAATATTTACTAGATAGGCACAACACTACATCTAAACTTGAAGAAGAAAGAATCCGTGAACTTGACAATAGGTCAATAGAGATTATCCAGTATGAGGAAGAGAAAGAAAAAATAATGAAGAAAAATGAACAAAGCCTCCAAACCTGTGGGATACCATCAAGTGTTCCATCACGTGCATAATGGGAGTCCCAGGAAGAGAGAAAAAGAGAAAGGGATATGATGCATATCTGAAAAAATATGGCCAGAAACTTCCCAAATTTGGTGAAACACATTAATCTGTACATACAAGAAGCCCAACAAACTCCAGTAGGATAATTTCAAATAAATCCACAAGGTATGCCATAGCCAAACTTTCAAAAGCCAAAGACAAAAAGAAAATCTTAAAGGCATCAAGAGTAAAATAATGCGCCACATGCAAGAAATTCTCTACAATATTAATAGCATTTCTCATAAAAGAGAAATTTCTAATCTCCTTATCCTCACATGTGGGCCACATTTAGTCTATTTACCATGTACTCTGCACTTTTTTTTCATTGTTTTTATCAATTTTACATTAACCTGTGATTGTTTAATTCCTATCTCCACTTCATTACTAAATTGGCAGGAAGATCGGACACATAGTAAATCCTAAGTAAATGAATGAATGAATGAATGAATGGACAAACGAATACATATCATCCATCGTATATCTGACTTCCTCAATTTTATTTCCAGGGTTTCTTTGACTACAGTACTAAGGAGCTCTATCAACTTCTCTGAGAGTTAAAGGAAAAATGCATGTCAAGTATTTCTAAAATATTAATAACTATTATTTCATAAAGTTTAGAGTGGCTGTCTTTGAGAGAAGAAATGAACAACGATTGTATTTTCTTTGGTATGTCATTCTACACATTCCAAATTTTCCATAATGACCTGCTATGGACAGAGTTTTTCCCTTCCCCAAATTCACATGTTGAGCCCCTATCCCATAATGTGACTATATTTAGAGTTAGGGTTTTTTGGAGGTAATTATGGTTAAATGATGACATAAGAGCGCAGTCCTAATTTGATTAAGACTCGTGGCCTTGCAAATGGAAGAAATCTCTCTCTTTCGTTCACTCTCTCTGTCTCTCTCTGTCCTCTCTCTCCCTCTCTCTCCATGTAGACTCACTGAGGAAAGGCCATGTCAGCACAGAGTAAGAAGTTGACCATCTGGAAGCCAAGAAGTGTCCTTGCCAATGATGCAAGCCAATGGGTCCTCACGAAACATGCAGCCACCTTAATGTCAGACTTCGAGCCTCCAGAACTGTGAGAAAATCAATTTCTGTGTTTAAGTTACCCAGCCTATGGTATTTTGCCCTGACAGCCCAAGTTGACTAACATTATCCTAACTAACAAACATTACATTTGGATGAAATCATTTTTATATCAAACCTAATGCTGTTATATCACTAAATGTTCACACTCTTCTGTGCTTTTTTCCCCTGATAATTTGATTCAATAGGAAAAAAAAAGTCTTAAATTGAGTACTGAAGATAATGCAAAGATTATTATAACAAGTAGTCAAAGCAGAAGTAAAACTCAACATCGATTCTTCCTTCTCAATTTTTCCACCTCTTACCCCAAATTTACACATATGCACATTTTCTCTGATAAAGGCTTGGATAGTTACATATTCACCTTTTTCCCCCTCAGATAAGTTAGTGTGATTTTATATCTATATTCTGACTCTCATTGGAATGTGAGTTGGTAGGTAAGGGCCAGGAATAAACTGAGCCCTCCTACCACCCAGAATGGCCTTCCATTATCCCTGTATATCATGACATTTCTAGATTGTCCTGGGGGGAGAGGGGAAGTTTCTTCTGTTTTAGGGATACCTTTGTGACTCTGATTTAAAATATCTTATCTGTGTAGCTAAATATTATTAAACATTATTTAAATTATTAAACATTTATTATTCTTATTCTTATGCAATAATAATTAATAATCAAATTATTCTTGTAATTAAATTATTAAACATTTCTTATTTATTTCTTATAATTAAATTATTAAACATTTCTTATTAATTTAGAATCCTTATACATTTTGCTGAGTAAGAATAGTCTTGTTTAGTCTAATTTATTACTTCTCATACAGTAGGACAGTAGGCTGAACGAGACCGATACTGACCAGCTTTCTCTATGGACCTTTGTTTCCTCACTTGTGGAGTGGTGTAAGACTGCATACATTCAAAACTGGAGCTTTGCAAGCGTTCAGTAACAGCCCTCCAGTCCTCAGAAGCCTTCAATAGTTTTTCCATCCCCATCCCCTCAAAATAATAAACAAACAGCTTAGCACAACCCAGTGGTTAGACCTTAACTGTATAAAATGCCTCTGAAGCTTAATTTCCCACGTTAGCCTTCTACGAACCTTGTTCGTAGCCACAGAAGACTGTTATCATTCCCTGTACATATAGTATGCTTCTAGGCATCTGCACCTAACTCCCCAGTCTTTAATGGCCTCCTCTAATCCCCCACCAATCAAGAATATCTCAATTATACCTACTGCTTTAAAGCTGCCTCACCTCAAGATTTAATCTTTAGTGCCTTTGTTCTCTCAATTTTTCTGCTTTCCCTCATTCTATTGAAAGAGCATGTTTATATGTGTGCCTACCCCTTAATGAAAGGAAAGGTGCCTCGCATCTTTTCATTATTTGTATGCCTAGTGAAGTGTACACACATACACACAACTTTATTTTACTTACAGTTTAAAAGTAAGTTAAAACTGTATGTTAACTATAGTGGAATTAAGATTAAAAACTTCAAAAAAATTAAAGAAATAAAAATAAAAATTAGAAATAATAACTTAAAACTGAAAATAGCTTAGTTATTAAGTAACCTTTTGCTCATTGAAAAAAATACTCATTCTGATTACCACAAGAAGACTCACAAAGAAATCGAGCATAACATTCCAGCCAAAGCTTTAATCTTCAACTAAGCACATTCCCTGGAATCTCATGAGAGACTAAGTCTGAGATATATTTTATGTTAGTTTATCACCCCTAAGCCCTTAATTAGCATGAGGTCTCACAGAGTTACTAGATGAGAAGGTCATTTTAAGAATTACTCAGAGTTATTGCATGGTTCTTGCAAAAAATAAATGGAAAAGAGGTGATAGAAAAGAAATACAGGAGATGTTCGCCTGAAGTCCCAGCAGGTTCGACAAGTGTGCACACAGTGTCAGAATACTGCCAGTTGGAGCAGGAGGCAGTCAGGGAAACTTATCCTGGCTCTGCCAGTGAGATACGTTGCATTCATGGCAAGATACTTGGACAGTTTCTCAGGTAAGAAT
Source organism: Taxidea taxus jeffersonii (assembly GCA_003697995.1). Lineage (NCBI taxonomy): Eukaryota > Metazoa > Chordata > Mammalia > Carnivora > Mustelidae > Taxidea > Taxidea taxus. The sequence goes on along the minus strand of ML112020.1, from coordinate 72,096 downwards.
GTTCTCTTGGTTCCCAGATACATTGTGGGGACTGAGAGATAGAGAATTGTGAAATGATAATGTGGCTCTAAATCATTCTTTTAAACAGCATGATGGGAACATACCTGTTTTAGGATTCTTTTTTTTTTTTTAAATGAGTCTTTTTTTTTTTTTTAAGATTTTATTTATTTATTAGTTAGAGAGAGAGAGAGAGAGCACAGGCAGACAGAGTGGCAGGCAGAGGCAGAAGGAGAAGCAGGCTCCCTGCCGAGCAAGGAGCCCTATGTGGGACTCGATCCCAGGACACTGGGATCATGACCTGAGCCGAAGGCAGCCGCTTAACTGAGCCACCCAGGCATCCCCTGTTTAGGATTCTAATCATGACTTAGAAAGTGCTGTGCTGCCTGGAATTGGAATTGGTTTCGGGGTGAAGAGAGTTTGAAGTTCACTAAAGATATCAAAAATGATATATAAAGGCTGGAAGTTGGCTATGAATGATTTAGGCTCAAGTTAAATATTGCAGGATGAGACTGAAATCCATGGTATATCATATTTCATTCAATTTGAGACACCATTCACTAAAATATGCACCAATACTTTAAGTACAAGCAAGAAAGAAAGCCCACTGGCAATTATAATTGTCAGACACTTTTGCTTGTGCTGTGTGTTTGGATTTTAGAAAATTAAAATGTGAAAGTATATGCTTCTTAAAAACAATAGAATAAAATATATGTGTATACACACACACACACACACACACACGCGCGCGCGCGTGTTAATAGCGATCATCTCATGCTCATCAAAAGCTGTGTCCAAAAACTAAAGTCAATATACCTGCTTCTAACTTTCTTATCTCCCCTCCCCCATTTTTTATGCTGGATAGCTCTGCTTTTTCCCGAGTTGCTTGACTCCTTTCTCTCTATTACTCCCCATATCTCATTACTGATCAAGTTCTTTGGCTTCCTCTATTCCGTCTGCCTAGTTTATCCTTTTTCCTTTCCCCATTATTTGACTAACTTTGCTACACCTGTCAGATTCCACTTTTGATGCTGAAAAAAACAATGCCGAATGTGCCAAGTCCAGATTAGTAGATCCTTCTAAGTTCCCAACATCTATTGAATTCATATATTCCTTTTCACAATCCTTATCCTATGTTGTACCCAATCACTTCCTTGTCTGTACCTACCACTAAAACCCAACTTCCTTGATGACAAGGAATATTAGTCTGTTTCACAGCTGTGTTCCTAGAACCTATAACAGTGCCTCATGGGATCTACTGCTGCATAAAACTCAATAAATGAGAATAGTAAATGAAAAAACTGAATAAAAGAAAATATTAACTTAGATTAAAAAAATAATAGCTATTTGGTTTTCAGATATTTTAAAGAGTCATACATATAAATAAAAACATTCTCAAATTGAAAGAGGCCAAAGAAAAACAGCACAGTGTTGTGCAAAAGAGAAATCATTTAAGTCAAATAAAAGCTAAATGCACTAAATTTCTGATACATGTAAAATGTTCATTTTATCCATTTTGCCTTCATGCCAGACACATACTGTATATCACAGCGAAGAAAGTTTTATTTTAGCAGTTTAATTGTGTTTCCTAACTCTGAGCTACCCTTTTAATCTTTTGGGAGAATGATCAGTAAACTACATTGATTGTATTTCTGCTTCTATAAGACAAGAGGCTCTTAATGGAACCTGTGATCACTATGGGTCAGAGAATTAAGAATACAAGCCCATTTTTTTCCAAGCCTTTTTTTAAAAGAAAATATAAAAGGCTAACTATCTTTCTTGAAGACCTTGCCTAAAAATAAAGTTGAAGTCATTATCAATTGACTACATATTTTTACTCTACAGACATTATTCACTAAGATATATGACAATTAGAAAGTTTATATGGTAAAAATCTCATGGTGTCTGGAGTTTAAATTTCTTGAATTCTATATACTAACTCAGTATGGAATAAATCAGTTAATTTATGAGAATCTATTTCCTAATCTGTAAAATGCAGATAATAATATATGAATTTCTATATGTATTAAAAGGAAAACTGGATGAGATTTAATTTTTTTAAATTTTCTGGTTTGTTAGATGAAGTTCCTGACAATTAAAAATGTAAAACAAAGGAAATGTAACAAAGTAAAACAAAGCCTAATGCTATACCAGAAACACAATAAAATCTTCATTTTAGTTGGAAAAAATAATTCAAATCTATTAGCTATATTTTCTAATAACACGGCTAGTCCATATATAAGACAATATGTAATCATATGACTTATTCAAAATCAAGTGGGATTTTTACTAGTAGCCCGTACTGCTTTTTTTTGTTCATTTGTTTGTTTGTTTTTCCCAGAACACATTAAAACCTAACTGGCATATTGACTAACAAATACCTCTCATGAACATCCCTTATTGAATGTAATATGCTGAAAAATCATAGAACAAAACAGTGATAGATTATAGAATGTATGTCAGAATAAGATAATCTACATGAAGAAAATTTTGCAAAGATAATCAGCTGGTATTAATTTATCATTGCTTATTGCAATGCAATTGCTTATTGCATTGCAGCAAGTTTTATCCTCAATATTATACTAGGATTGAAGAGTTAGAGTGACAAGAAACAGTTAAAATTCTCTTTAAAAAAAATTCTTCTCTTCCTGATTCAACATGACATTTTTTTTTTCTCATTAGTAACATGATAGATATTTCTGTCCTTTGGGTAAAGTATTTGATTGAACATTTAAGTTACTTTTTTAGATCTTCAATTTTCACTGATTCATCTCAATAATGCCTTGGCTTTTTCACCTCTCACCGCCTTTAGCTTTAATATACCCCAGCATTATAGGTAACAAAACCATAAAAATCGCTTTGTGTATGGTATTAGAGAGAATTGTAAATGGTATCAGAGAATTTTTAAAAGAAAATCACATCTTCTTTCAATATTAAATCACAAGTACTTGCCATGGTTTAATTAAATACTTCAGTTCCTTGCACATACTAAATATTCGATGAATGTTGCTTCTTGACATATTTATGCGACATCAATTTTCAAACTGTTTCAAGATTAAGGTCACAGATATGTTTGACCAGTTCCCTCTTTTTATGAGAATTCCAAGTTTCCAATAAGAGTACTGGATTGTCTAAACTCTTAATTTTCTTAAACCATGAAGTTGTATCCGTGGATGATTCTAGTAGCTGGTTGCCATAACCAAAGGTTTTATGAGTGATTGAGTGGAAATCAGGATTTTGCAGCTAATCTCATTTGTGCTAGTAGGTTTTGTACCCTGATATAAGGAAGGGAGCATAACAGATTTCTGTTTTGAAAACTGTAGATTCTTACACTGCACTGGGTATAACTCTCAGGTTACTGAAAAATTGTGTCACCCTTGCCTAAAGAAATAAAAATTGGGGTTTGTCCATACAGTGCTAAAAGGATCAGATTAAGGGTAGAAAACCCAATTATCTAAAAGCTCTCAGAAGCAAACAACCACTTGCATACTTCTTTTTTTTTTTTTTTAAGATTTTATTTATTTACTTGAGAGAGAGAGTGAGAGAGAGCATGAGAGGGAGGAGGGTCAGAGGGAGAAGCAGACTCCCTGATGAGCAGGGAGCTGGATACAGGACTCCATCCTGGGACTCCATTCTGGGACTCCAGGATCATGACCTGAGCTGAAAGCAGTCACATAACCAACTGAGCTACCTAGGTGCCCTATATTTCTGATAATTAAACTATTTTATAACTTGGGTTTGTTTTTTTTTTTAAAGATTTTATTTATTTACTTGACAGAGATCACAAGTAGCAGACAGGCAGGCAGAGAGGTGGGGGAAGCAGGCTCCCCGCTGAGCAGATAGCCCAATATGGGGCTCGATCCCAGGACCCTGGGATCATGACCTGAGCCGAAAGCAGAGGCTTTAACCCACTGAGCCACACAGGCGCCCCTAACTTGGGGTTTTATACTTTCTTGAAGTTTGAGTCTTCTGATAATAAATATTTTGTTCTTTGTTGCAAGCAAATAGAAATAAGAGAGACTTGGGATGCCTGGGTGGCTCAGTTGGTTGAGCGGCTGCCTTCGGCTCAGGTCATGAGCCCTCCATCCCGTGATCGAGTCCCACATCGGGCTCCTTGCTCGGCGGGGAGTCTGCTTATCCCTCTGCCTCTGCCTGCCGCTCTGTCTGCCTGAGCTCTCTCTCTCTGACAAATAAAATAAATAAAATTAAAAAAAATAAAAATAAAAAAAAAGAAACAAGAGAGACTCAAATTAGGGGGAATATAAATATTAAGCCATAGTATTAAAAATTATATAAAAATATAAAAACAAGGAGACATTATGGCTTATACAAATTAACTTTATAAAAAAATTTTTTAAGTTTTTTAAAATTCATTTTAGAGAGAGAGTAGGGGAAGAGGCATGGGAGAGGGAGAGAGAGAATCTTAAACGGACTCTGTGCTTGGGGAGTCGGGCTTGATCTCACAACCCTGAGATGGTGACCTGAGCTGAAATCAAGAGTGGGTCGCTTAAGTAACTAAGCCACCAAAGCACCCCTGTAATAATATGTTTTAATCAACAAACCCCATTGTAGATTTAGAAGATATATTAGAATTTATGTTCATTTCCTTGGTGAATTTTGAAAATATCAAACTAATAATCGTGAATAGATGATAATACTTGAAAAGAAAGAACACGTAATATTTAATACCTTTATTTCATATGGGTCCAGCAGCAGGCTTTTTGACATATTGCCAACAGTAAATCTGATCAAATGATTTGGATGGTATTATGTAAAAATTTAAAACAAAAGTCTAATGATAATTCTCTTTTTTTAACAAAGTAAAATCATTCAGAGAAAAAAAAAATCCAAAATCGAATGAGTGAGTAAATCACTGCTAATGCAAGGAAGAATACCTTGAGAGGTAATATAATACCAACAATAAAAAAAGAAGGATACCTAAAATATATGACTGAGGAAATGAAATCACAAAATGTTGCTGGGCCACATTTAAAATAAAATCCCTGCACAATGAGCTAACGATAGCTAAAGGATGATCAAATTCAGTCCCTAGTGAAAGAGGAATACAGAAGAAAGTTGGTGAAAAGTAATTTATTTTTCACAACTAGCACACTGAATGCCTTTTACGGAAAGGATATAGTGATAAAGAGCTCAAAAGAGCCCATCTAAGAAGTAAAAGAAAGTAGAGGGCAAACCTGGAAATGAAAAGGATAACATAAGTATATTTTGGACAGAAGCAAAGGGATACATGTATTCAACATTAAACAAAAAGGAATCACTTTAAGGTATTGGATAATACCTCTGTCATTTAATAAGAACATGATCCTGAACAGGTTACTTAACCTATCAGAGACTGTTTTCTTTTCTGTATAGTGGACCTAGAAATGGCATTTTCCACATATGGCTTCCATGGGGAACAAATGAGTTTTTTATCGATCAAGTACAATGCTCGACACAGGCAATATTAAATAAATATATACAAGGTTATGCTTATTTTTTTCAGTTACAGAACAATATGTATTTTTTTGTTGGTAACTTAACATTTCTTATCCAAACACCGTTAACAGTTGCATGTCTTGTTTCTCTGGAGGCAAGACCCTACATCACCTATATCCCTCTGTAATGTCTATGAATGATTTCCTGCTGGCCTCCATGCCATACAGCTTCTGGTTTAATACAGGGCATTCCCTCCGTAGAGTCTTTGCACTGGCTATACCCTTTACTCTGAAAGGTTCATGTAGTCTTTCTTCCTTTCTTCAGTTCTGACACCTCTTCAATATTTACCCAACATTGCATGTGGTCCACATCCAGAACTCCCAAATCTCTTATCCTGCCCCACTTTTTAAAGAAATCACTTTTTAACATAAGAATAACTTATTTGTTATGCTGATTATTCACTCACTATCTCCCCTCTTTAAAATGTAAATTCTGTAAGTAGTGAAATAATTATCTATTTTGTTCATGGTATATTCCAAGAACCCAGAAAATTACTAGGCTCTTGGTAAGCACCCAATACATATTTTAAGTTGAATTAAATATATAAATTATCCTTAACTTATTAAAAATAGGTAGAGAGGCAGGCAGAGAGAGAGAGAGAGAGAAAGGAGGAAGCAGGCTCCCTACTGAGCAGAGAGCCAGATGTGGAGCTCCATCCCAGGACCCTGGAATCATGACCTGAGCCTAAGGCAGAGGCTTTAACCCACTGAGCCACCCAGGCACCGTGAGACTATTTTTCATAGTAACTAAGAGCATACATTTGTCAGAAAATAAACCAGAGTTTCAGTGCTGGCTCTGTCATGTCTTCAATGTGGGACCAAAGGATGATGTTCTGTGTTTTCTAAGGTTCTGTTTCCCCAATTGAAAAATGAGTTTAATTTGTGTTTCTGTCTCAAAGAGATACTATGAAAATCAAAAAGAGATAATATTTCTAAAGTAGGTGGTGAACACTCAATAAATATTAGTTTTCATTTTCTTATATTAAAATACTTGACGTATCTTCATGTATTCTCTTTTATCTCTCTCTCTATCTCTCTCATATATATCTCTCATATATATCTCTCTATATATATATCTCTTTACAAATGTAAGTTTAACAACATTGTTGACGGTGGTGGTCCTGTCAATTTTGGGTAGTTTGGTATTTTTCCCAGATAGTTATAAAGTACTTGACAGAGTTAAAGAACTTTAAAATGGACTTTACAAAAAAGAAGCAGGAAAAATAATTAGTGGACAAATATTTGCTAGGGGCTTTTTTTTAAAAGAGAGATATCTCATTTTTATGACTCTCAGGAGTCATCCTAAATGGATTACATCCAGGCCGACATTAATTTGTAAGATTCCTCTGCTGAAAAGGGAATATAGCAGATGGACTATTATTATTCATATCCCTTACAAACAATACCTGATAAATGTCATTGGCATTACAAGTTCTTTGGGAGTACATAAATTTATATAGCGTAAACTCAAATAAACCACTAGGGCTTCTAAGTATCCAAAGTATTACTGAGAATTGGCCCCTATTCCTCACTGATATAGTAAAAGAAAAAAAGAAAAGAGATGAATGACATTGAGATATAAGTTATCCCCATTCGAACTTTAGATAAAAGAAAGCTCATCATTGAAAAAATGCCATTATTTTCTTATTACTTTTTTTAAAAAATTTATGTCAGGTCTACCACTTCAGTTCATACTGATTTCCATTTATTTCTCCATTTAATATTCCACAACTAGTATATTTATTTCAAATAAATTTAAATTCTTTGCAAATACAAATAAAAGATCCTCAAGTTATTCTGACATATAAAATTAATTGCTATATTACTATATGAACTGATTTTTGTTTGAGTTGGGCTCTATTGTTCTCACTATCTTCTTTAATTAACAGTATCTCAGAAGACATGTGAAGTAAAAATTCAAATATGATTTAGAGACACAGCTACAAAGAGAGGATTCCACTCAGGTTTTAGAGTGGCAGAAGGAAAGCATCAACCAGTCAGGAGTGTTGACTAATGAGCACTGTGTAGAGGTCCCAAGCAGTAGAAGGATGTTAGCAAATTAAATAAAAGGTACTGACTGGGGTGCCTATGTGGCTCAGTCAGTTGAGCATCCAACTCTTTTTTTCCCTTTTTTTCAAAGATTTCATTTATTTATTTGATGGAGAGAGATCACAAGTAGGCAGAGAGGTAGGCAGAGAGAGAGAGGAGGAAGCAGGCTCCCCACCGAGCAGAAAGCCCAATGCGGGGCTCGATCCCAGGACCCTGGGATCATGACCCGAGCTGAAGCTTAACCCACTGAGCCACCCAGGTGCCCTGAGCGTCCAACTCTTGTTTTGGGATGCCTCATGATCTCAGGGTCATGAGATTGAGCCCCAAGTCGGTCTCTATGCTCAGCAGTGAGTCTGTTTCAGATTCTCTCTTTTTTTCTGGGTCCCTCTCCTCCTCCCCTGCTCCTATACTCTCTGTCTCTCTAAAATGAATTAATAAATAAATATTTTTTTAAAGTAATGATCATATTTTCAGGTATGAGGGGTTGGTTATAAGAAATTAATTATAAAGGCTTATTTATGAAAAGTTAGTTATCAAAGATTTAAGAAGCTTAATTAGAAGCAAAAAGTTTAACTATGAAGAGTTAATTTTTCAGGTAACAACCACCTTAAAAAAAATGAAGTAGTTATTCTCATTCTCTTTTCAGAACTTAAGATTTCCTACTAGGTCAGCCTATGGAAGAATGAAGTGTGTTTTCTTTTCACTGAATATTTAAATAAGCTGATATTATGTGTAACAAAATCAAGACTCCATTCTTCCCAAGTCTTCTTCTCTAGGAAAATCAGTAGGAAGTTCTTGTTCTTGTTTAGTCAAAAAAAAAAAAAAAAAAAAAAAAGTAGGGGCCGCTGGGTGTTTCAGTTGGTTAAACATCTGATTTAGTCTCAGGTCATGGTATTGTGGTCCTGGGATTGAGCCCCATGTTGTGTTGGACTCTGCACTCAGCTGGGAGTCTGTTTCTCCCTTTGCCCCTCCCTTCATTCCTCATTCAGGTCCTCTCTGTTTCTCTCTCAAATAAATAAAGAAAATCTTAAAAAGTTAACTGTAAATAACATTATATGTAGAATCTTGTCACTTTTGACTATCTAAAAATTATTATTAAGTTTTGAGGTAAAATTATTAACAATAACACAAGCTATACATTACTGGCTATTATAAGTTAGGCTCCCTTGTTTTAGTTCAGGCATTATCTTTTTTTTTTTTTTTTTAAATTCTTGAGCGATACTAAAAGTCCCTTAAAAGAAAATAAGTTGTAAGATCTATAAAGACTATATGCATCTTGTTTTCCAGAACTTTCCAGAGAGTCGGTTGCTAATAAATCTTATTTTTTTAATTAGAAGAGGGACAGTTAAATTAATGTTGAGTCTTTTTTAATATGGAGACATGGTTAAAAGTAATCTGGGAAAGATTCTACAAATTACCTGTGATGAAGCCAAGAACAGAATGTAAACCTTTGGATTCCTAGCTCGGTAATCAGATGCCCCCATCTAATTGGTTTTCCATGGCACATTGTGTTTAAATCACTTGTGCTATTCAGGAGAGAGAGTTATTCTGAGTTTGAATTCAGCTTTATTACTGAATCAGGTACTTCCTCAATGTTCTTCCTTTGTTATGTCTGCGTCTTTTAAGTCATTTTTATCCCTCATGTGTATTTTCTGATCATTGAGTTCATGAATGAGGCAGCAAGTCAACAATTGATGTAGAAATTGCATTTAATTTTTTAATAAAATATCAGCACATATTTTGTGAAAATACTACATGTGTTAAATTAAAAAAATAATAAAATTAGGCTTTGCCTTGATGGAGAGTAGTTTTGTACCATTTGCGTTTGAGAGAACAGTGAAGGTATTTCAACACATAGATGTAGGGCTAGTCTTGTAGTTACTACCGCTCTACAGAGGAGCTAGTGAGCCAGCTGGTCATTTCATCAAGATTAGTCAGTCTCATGCCACTGCTGTTTAACACGGTAGCTTATGTTCCAACAGCATCATGGTGAAGGCTATTCTCAGAATGCAGCCTTAAAAATAGGTTTGTGGGTTGAGGAGTGGGAGGAAGGTTCACACTGTTATTACAACGCAGTCTGATCTGAGTCTGTGCTCCAAGGACATGAGGTTGTTCTAAACCTGTGGTGGAAAAACCTGTGTGTTTTCTACAACAGATGGGGAGTAGGAGGGGAAAACTTTTTTTTTTTTCTTGTGTGCTCCCTATAACCAATATTATTTAGATATGTGTAACAAACAAGTGTTTGAGAGTGGATGGCATTGTACCACCCACATGAATGATTGAGGATGAGGATCCATGCCAAGTCTGTTTTCTATGTTGCTATTTTAGTTGAGTGAGAGAAAGTGTTGTCTTTAGCCACTCCAGGGCAATACGCTTTAGGTGAGTTCTCTGCTTCAGGAGATGAAGTTCAATTTGCGTAGAGAGTACAAACAAGGTTAAGGAGTTTCTAACTTCAGAGCTTGGCACTACCCTTCTAAAAGTAAGACAACAGTCTGTGTCCAAACACCAGAAAGTAGTGAATGTCTTGTAAAGAAATTACTAGTATTCATCATATGTCTCGATATTAGTAGTAATATTTGGGATGCAAGCTCTCTCTGCTGCCTAGTTCACTGCTCTCTATAATTAGAGCTTCTCATTGTTAGAGCAATAATGTAGGATTCAAATAAACAACTCGGGATTTTGACATTTGTGGGAAATAGTACTGAAAAATCATTACAAGAAAATGAATATTAAATACCTATAAGTGCAATATGATCAACTTAGTCACCTACTGAAGAAGATGAATGATTGCATTTTGTAAAAGCAAATTACAATCGTGGAGGGACAGCCAGTTAAAATACAGAAAAATCACTTTATCCCATTGTTGTGGCACTCAGCTTTGGGACCTGATCATTTCAGAAATTGGAGTCTCCTGAGAAGAATTTCTTGCCAAGAGAGGGTTAGCATGTTAAAGCAGACAGTGTTTTGGATTACTCTACATATCTGTACTATAAATAGGAGACTTTCAAAACGCTGTTTTGAGCCCTTCAAGTGAGCTAGTGATCAGATGTGGCAGACTTCACAATAATGATGGACTGACATATGAGTAGGGGAAAGCCTCATCATTGCAGATGGACAAGTCTTGATGAATTCAAACTATAACCTGTAATCTTTAATTTAAACTAGCTACCTGGCTGATAAAGGTAATGATTTGTGATGCGGCTTACTCGTTTATTGCTAATCAACAGGATTCACATATTTGAAATCCCTAGCATTCAGGAACCTGTAAGAGGATTCATGCACGTGTTCTACTTTATGCTACTGATTTGCAAAACAATGAGGCTGGTAATGATGTGAAAGATTTAACTGGCTCTCCTTGTGTCTCCTCTATCTGAACTGATTGTTATTTGTAAAGAGAAATCTTCGGAAGCCTGTGGTTCCCACAGGATGCTGAGCAGCCAGGCACTGGGTTGAGGATGACATCCTGTGTCAGGGATCAGAAATCAGCCAGTTAATAGCTTTGCACTTAAAATTGTCTAATATTTTTTCTCGTTAAAGGCCAATTTTCTAACATATAAAGTCATTTTCACATCCTTGATATATTATAGACTGAAAGATTCTTTGAAAATAGCACTACTTTAGATGATTTCTTTCCAAAGCACAATAACTTGCTAAATATTTTATGCATCAAATCATTTTATAATTTAGATTTATGTAATCTAAACCGAAGAAACAAAACAATTTTTGCCAGAATTTATATTAGAGATTCAGGCTTTGCTGTTATTTTTAAAATGGTATGTTGTAACACGATTTTGCTTTAGTAAAATGAGGGTGGAGCAATTTTTCTCCCATTGTTAAAAGGCTAAATTTGTGCTGTTTCCACTGAACCCAAGTTATTTTAATTATTCCAAGAGAGAGTTGATGTAGTCACTATTTTCATTTTCTTCTAGCTGTATATAAGAACATTTGAATTAAATCTCAAGTACTAAGACAAAAATGTATTATAAGCTGATGTGGTCACATAAATTTTGAGAATTTAAATTATTTTATCTAAGTAAAGAAAAACAAATACATTTCTGACAAAATAAAAAAAACAGGGAAAGGATTTAAAATCTACAAAGACACAGTTTAGCACGTGTTACTTTGACGGCACCCTTACACACACACACACACACACACACACACACACACTGAAACATTCTCTTCCTTTCAGAAATATTTAGCTAAAAGTTGTTTCAGTGATTATAAACTTTGAAAAAGGAAGGAAGGAGGGTAGGAGAGGTCGGGGGGAAGGAAAATGGGAGGGACAAAGTGGGAAAAAAGAAAAAAGACAAATAGGTGGAAAATAATGACACCTTCCTTATTTCAGAATTTAAAGCAGTATCTTTCTACCTTTTAGTCAGAGATGGGTCTTTAAACATCATCTTTTAAAAAGCATGACTAAGATGCTCTAATCATTAGTCTTTTATCAGGACCCAGTACCACTAAGGAAAAACAAAACAAAACAAATTTACAGCTGCCACTTTCTCCTACTTCTCATTTCTTCTTCCTCCCCCTCCTACACAGCTTCTGTGTTCCTGTTTCAATTTCACAATCTGTCCATTGTGAACTAAGAACATGTTGTTGGCAGTTCTCCTTACCTACAGGGGGCATGATACATTGGCCTCTGTGACATTGAGTGGGACGAGCTCGGTTCCTATGATTGCTAGTAAAGACCATCACTCTCCTGGCACGCGGGAGTGCAAAACCAGGAACTACATATAGCAGGTGCTGCATCTGTCGTTAGGGAACAAAGTTAAGAAGTGTGGATGACTCAGTGACAATTCTATTGATCTGTTTTTTGTTTGTTTGTTTGTTTGTTTCCTTTTGGTGAGGATATGATGCAAAATAAATGCCTCAGCAGTGGGGGCCTTATGGCAATGAAATTTACACATTGCTATTATTTTTAGCTTTTTTTTGTGAAATGGGATGCTACAATTACTAATAATGTTACAGAATTCATTTATAGTCTGTTAGCTGAGAGCCCAGTAGCTGCCACCTGATTAAATGTGGGAGCCAGGCCTTGCAATTATTTTCCAATTTAGCTTGTAGTGTATTTCTCAAATGACTTGAGCAAAATAAAATTTTTTTTCGAATATGCCTATATTTATTTCAACAAAACATGTTCTATTCTCTAAAGCTGTTAGCCCATTTTAGCCAGGTTAATGTCTTTGATTATGCCAAGTAAATGCCTAAACCAAGTAACAGTATTTTTTACTTGGAGGTGATCAGAGTATTACACCATATTGACTCTCAATCTAAAAAAATAAATTTACAAGGTTATAGTTGTCTGCTTTGATCTGAAATGTCCCTGTCTCTTGTATAATTAATAGGAAATTCACTAGACAAATCTTGCTTCCTCTCAGGGATTTTTTCGTTTGCTCCTTTGACTGCTTGCTTGCCTTAAAGGAAATATCTGAGCCAAAAAAAAGCCTCCATAGTAATTTCCCCAACAATATTTTGCCGTGACAAGAAGGTAGTTTTTAGCAAATTAACAAAGCCAACACATTTCATTAATAAGAAAAATATACCTTCCTTTTAAAGAATCACATTTCTCAAAATGTAAGCTATTTTTATAATTTTTATAAACTCCATAACCTTCTTTGCTGAGTTCTGTCATATTTTCTGAGTTTGTTTCCACCTCTTTCGTGGTTCTCACTATCACCTGACCAAGTGAGTAGGTGACCAACTAGAAAATCATGCATGTACACTTTACCAAGATTACTGCTTTGTGTTTCCCATTGAATTAGCAAAGACTTTTTTCCTCCCCTAGAGGTAAAGATATCTGGAAAGAGGAAACAGCGTATATTCTTGGGAATACGTCCATTTTATGTATGTCTCCCAAAAAGATATTTTAAAAAGTTGTTTCGAATTTCCATTATGGTGAATTTATATTCACACCATCAACAAATATTTATTGAACAATGGCTTGATACCTGGTGCTCTGTCATATTAGTAGGGGCAAAAGGATTTCATTTTATTTACCCTTAAACACTGTTCAGTGCAGTTAGAGAAATATCATATAAACAGAAAGCCTAGAAGAAGAACTCACACATCTCCTGCCCTTCACCTGAGTTGGGCACATTCTTCCAGGGGCTTTACACCTGTCATCTAAACAATACTCTTGTGAATTCACGCTTAATCATCCTATTTTAAGGATGAAGAGCTTGGGGTTCAGATAGGATAATTTAGTTCCTTCAGACCACAGGTAATAAGGAAGAGGATTGAGAATCAAATTTGTGTGTTACTGATGTGAACATCAGGATTTTCTTAAGGTCAAAGTGCCTTGGAGATTGGTGTGTGTCCTGGTTCCATGTGTGTCCTGGAAGATCAAGGATGGCTTTAACAGTATCTTGACAGATAGAGCATAGTGAGTGGGTCATCATAACCAAGGCAAAACAGCAACGTTGCCAAACCAAGAAAGAAATTTGTTTTTTGTTTGTTGGTTTGCTTTTTTTTTTTGTTTTTTTTTTTTTTGTTTGTTTTGTTTTGAGAGAGAGAGCACGCACAGTAGGGAGGGGTAGAGGGCGAGGAAGAATGTGAATCCCAAGCAGGCTCCGCTCAGAGCCTGAGATGATGACCTTAGCCATAATCAGGAATCAGATGCTTAACCAACTGAGCTATCTAGGTGTCCTGAGAAATCTGTATTTAAGTACAAGTTCTTCTTAACTGGAATTAATAGGCAAATTTAGATGGATATATACATAGAAACACACTGATGAGAGAAAGAATTTTAAAAATGTATATTCAAAGCAAAGAAACCATGGAATGCCATAAAAAGTCATATTGTGCATTATAAAAGGATTCATGAAAACAAACAAAGAAATATGTATTTTTTAAAATCCTTTTATAACTTCTTTTTTCTTCAGTAAGTATAGTTTGGGTGCTTTCTCCACATCAGAAATTATTCACACCCTTTTTAGATTAATTTATTTAACCTATAATTCTGTTTTAGCTATTTGGTTTGTTCCATTTTCTCTCTTTCTTTTATCATTAAAACCAATACTAAAATGAGTTTATATAATCATGTACTCTTTTTTTTTTTTTTTTTTTATTAAAGCAAGCAAGCCCTATGCCCAACATGGGGCTTCAACTCATGACCAAGAATCACATGCTCTACTGACTGAGCTAGCCAGACACCTCTATACTCACATACTTTTATTTTTTTTAAGATTTTATTTATTTATTTGAGAGAGAGAGAGCACAAGCAGGGGGAGCATCAGGCAGAGGGAAAGAGAAAAGCAGGATCCCCACAGAGCAGGGGGAGCCCGATGTACAGCTCGATCCCAGGACCCCAGGATCATGACCTAACCCAAAGGCAGTCGCTTAACCAACTGAGTCACCCAGGCACCCCTCACACAATCTTATATATCTTCAGTTATCTCGAGATAAATTTTTTTTTTTACATTTTTTATTTATTTAACAGAGGGAGAGAGAGATCACAAGTAGGCAGAGAGAAAGGCAGAGAGAGAGGGGGAAGCAGGCTCCCCACTGAGCAGAGAGCCCGATGCGGGGCTCGATCCCAGGACCCCGAGATCATGACCTGAGCCAAAGGCAGAGGCTTTAACCCACTGAGCCACCCAGGCGCCCCTCAAGATAAATTTTTAAATACGGATGGCCAGATAAATACTAAACATTCACATAAAGGGGTTTTAATATGTTTTATCAAGTTATTTGGTAGAAAGTCTCTACTAATTTTTATTCCTACTTTGCCAAATTAATCTTCCCTGAAAATCACTTTCAATATATTTTTTACAGAATTTTTGAAAAATGTTCCCCTCTTTTTCTAACCTCAGTAGCTAAAATGCCTTCCATACTCTCAGCTCCACATGCTGAATGTTAATATAGCACCCTGCTCTTCCTACCTATTTTCCAGATTTCTTTCATTCAAGGACCAGATGTGATTTTTCATGAAATCCAGCAACCTTTCTTGAACTATTCCTATATGTATGTATGTATTCATTCATTCATTCATTGACTCACTCACTTACCCATTCATTCATTTATTCAACAAAATTGAATAGGGGGACCTAGAGTTTATTGGAGTTATATATATTCATTGGTTATAACATTTAAACCACTCTTTGATCATTTTTATTGAAAAGATTATGTGAAATTTATCCAAAGAAATTTTTAAAGACACAAGTTCCAATGTCTTTCATAACTTTTTTCATTTTATCTTTCACATCTTATCTATGTGCATATCTGACAATATTGAATTTGCATTACAAAAACATTCATGTTTTTGAAAATTTTTAATTTAATATTTTAATCCAACACTTGATTTCCACTCATATTGTAATTTATATTTTACTGCATGTTAAATCTTTGCTTTCTAGTTTTAAAATCTTGATATTGGATAGAATTAAATAGATGTGAATAAAATGTGTAAAGATACAAAGAAATGAACAGATATATGAAATCTCTTTTTTCTCTCTCTTTCAAACTGAAAATATATCTGGACATGTGGGTAAGAGTTACACTATAAATGACCTAGTGATCTTGGGGATAACGAGAGTCAAAATATGAAGAATAAAAAATTGTATATTTTCAGAGTCAGAATGATCTAGAATTAAGTAAGAAATAAAATATGTATTTCTCTTGAGTGTTTTGTCCAGCTTAAATGATAAAAAAGAGTGATTCAGTTATCATGTATTTTGGAAAGTAATATTTGCATTCTAGCTGACTCTGGGTTTTGCATTTCCAAAAGCTACCTGGAAGGGTTGCCCCCAACCCCCTTGAGAATACTACCTGCTAGAGATGGGAAAAGTAATTAAAAGGCTATGAACTTAGGCCGAATGTTACAGAAGGTAGGAATCTCAAAGATAACCAAAATGTGAAGACATTCAGTTGGTGAAAATTATCCTACAAGGCTTTTGTTTAATGATTTCTGGGGACCACACATCTTCACACAATGTCAGTCAAAGAGGTGTTTTCACATCTTTGAGGGAGAAACTAACAAAATCTTTCCCTGAATTCCCACAACACTGCTTGTCCAGTTTAGAACCATGATCTTCCTGGCCTGCTCTACGATTAGGCCTGGCTCCAATCTGAAGAGGGTTTTTGCAGGTGGTGTGGCTCCTGACCCAAAAGTCCTTTAAAAGCTGCCTTGCTCCTTTGAAGCTGTATCAAGGTTCAGATTCAGTTTGGACGTGAAACAGTCACGATAGTACATCAATAAATATAGTACATCCGTAAACAAAGAACATTTTTATGGCAGCCCTGAATTCACATGATCATCTATCGAGGTCCATCCTAGGGTCTCTAAGAACACCATCTGAGGAGGAGTTGCAGTCCACAGTTTGCCTTGCACAGCCAACTACTCACCTGTAAGGATGTGGGTAATTCCTGATAAGTGTCCAATTGTCATCTTGAAATAGGGGACATTTGGAGCTGTACGGGCTCCTATAGTAAATGATTAATGTGTGTTTTTCTGATCCTGACAGATTCCCAAAGAAGAGCAGATTGCTACCCATAAAACCAAGCAACGTCAACGTGGAATTACTGGAAGGATCCGAAAGTCTTTGCAGAAATGCTGTGCTTACTCCAATGTTTCTCAAAAACCAGCTATTTTAAAGGGACCGGGGTCAATATAAATGAAATAAATGGAGGCTAAGATAAAATATGTCAGAAAATTTGCCGAAAGGTTATTTTAAGGTGGCATGTTAAAAACAATAATGGGCCATTAGGCTGTCTTGTTAAAGGCATTAAAGTCACAGGCACAGTGCATGAGTCACATGGGCAAGATTTTCCATTTTATACATGAGAACTTCAATATTGAATTTCTGATAAAAGTAAAATGTTACCATTTCTGTGTATACTATTATAAATACTTAAATTAAATTGTAGGCAGCGGAATAAGCAAAGCATTCATGCCTCTAGATGTGCTATCAAAATGCTACACATTATAATTAACATTACAATACAGACTTTAATGTAATTTTTTGTTATAATTAAGAATGCATTTTAAAAAAATCTTCTGGCTGATCATTTTCCATGCAGGCACACTGCTTTTTACAAGCAAGCATCCCATTCTCAAAGGCAATAGTAGTTAATTTACTTTTAAAACAAAATTTGAACAGTTCCAATGACTAAGGTAAGGTGCTAGATAATTTAGTGATCTATAAGAAATGGTTACATCACCTTTTAATGTAGAATTGGAGACAGATGCTTGATATGAAGTATATGCCCTATGAGCATGGCTTCGTCTATTTTGTGCACTGCTAAAGCTCCAGAACCCACAGCAAATTCCACCACATAGAAGAAACTCAAGCAATATTTGTCAAAAGAAGGAATTATTAATAAATTCGTATTATTTGAGAAATTACTTGAATAATAAATTCTTACCATCCTTTTCTGATTGTTAGGAATGATTTTACAGGCTATACCTTAACTTACTAATTAACTTGTTTTATTTAACTGTGCAATAATAATATTGACGAGATCTTACTCCTATTAACTGTTTGTGGGCAGTTGATAATAAATAACAAGTGCTTTTAAGGGACATGGAACACTTTGTGGTGAATGTGTTGCCCAAATTTGCCTTTGCGTTTTTGAGTGTATTTATTTGCTTTGTTTATCTGTTTGTTTACTTATTTTGAGTTTCAGATTATTAGTGGCAGAGCATCAACAATAACAAAGACTCCATGTAGATAAAGATACAGATATAGATAACTTCCATTTAGGTCCGATTGTCATGACATCTGGTTAAACCATCTACTTCTTCCTGTTGGAAGCTCAGGATCTTTAAGTGGTTTTGGTCATTTTAGTTAAATATCTTACATCAGATACACCATATGGGATTTTTTTTTGCTTACAATATTTATACTGTCACACACTGTGTAATTACTTTCTAAATGTCTTGCATTGTTATATTTATAAATCTTTAAAGTTAATCGGAAAAGCAAAAATCTTCATTTTCCATCCAGCAGCGCTCAGGAGTTCAAAAGGAGCTGACTCGTGAGTCTTGTGCAGGGATGACGCCGAGTCCCAGCGGGCAAGCCGTCCTGTGCGTGCTTTGGAGTTCCATGACACAAATTCATGTCTTGGATGGGGTGAGGGGAGAGAGCGTTTGGAGAGTAAAAAGAAAGAAACAGAGTATGGCAGAAGACTCCAGATGCTAGAGCTTGCAGATGCTTTCATTACAGGAAACTCATAAATGATGACGGTACACGGAATAGACGTGGAAAGCAGAAAAGGATACCAATCATGAGATACACATCTGTACTCAGAACATCACGGGTGAGATTACCAAAAACAACTGTTGGGAGTTTTGTGATATAATCCCACTGACTGGATCAGTGAGCAGGACATTTTTCACTTCCAGTTTTCGTGTTTTGGCTGACCTAGGAAATCTCATGGTTTTGCTTTGTGACACACGCTTTTCGGAAAAGCTGTTATTTCTGCTGCTCTGCACTGCCCTGTCTCTACTGAACTCTGTAGAGCAGGATTGAGAGTTTCAGTGCAGCCAGCAAACACGGGGAAATAATCCAGTGCTGGATAGCTGGAGCACTGGGGATGACAGTCTGTTCCAGTGTTGGTGGCTGGAGGGGAGAGGGACTGCCACCCAGTGTTTCCACAGTGCCTATTTCAGACAGCCTCTAAATCAGCAAAGGCAAGTGAGAGTGGGACAGGGAAGAAACAAGGGAAAAAAAAAAAAGATTCTATTTCCTTGAGGGGGTAAAAATAATTCAAAAGTATCTGAGAAAGCTTAGGTATGGTAATTGCCTATTCCAAACATACATAAGTCATAGGCAACCTTATTCTTTGGTTTCTAGGCACTTTTTTGAGTTTAGCACAATAGGGAGAAGAAAACTGGAGGTTAGTGAATCCAGTGGGGCAAGAGGTGAAGAGTACTAAATTTCAGTCAAGACAACAAGGAAAGTACAAAGAATGCAGTTTCTCTTTCATGTGCTTTGATCGTCTTTCCTGTTTTACCCTTAATGAATACTTTCTCCAAACTAAAAATAAAACACTGCATTCTATTAAGTTATGCTCTTCCTCCTAGGGAATTCTGAATAAGTGTGTGTTTCTCACCTGCGAATCTGACTATCTATTTTCATATGTAAAGCTCATGCACACATGCTTGCTCATGTGTATTTTCTTTTGCCGAGGATCAGGCAATGGTCAGGAGTCCATACTGAAGACCAAAAGCAAATGTTAGTTTCCTCAGATGGAGCTTGTAAGTCTAGTGGCTGGCCCCGACCGAACTCAGTCCAGTGTGTCAGAAGATGTACAGTCGTCGCATAAGATCACACATGTTCTGTGAGAAGCCAGGAAGAGTAGGGCAGGTAGACCTTCCCAATTATCCACCTGAAATTCCAGGGAAAGCTCTTCTGCAGGTAACGGGCTGAGAAAGACACTTATTGGACAAGAGAGAAACATTTCTTGTCAGCAACTAAGGGGCACCATGTGTGCACACGCAGAGTGTGATTTGGTGTTTTATACCAGATAATGTGCCCACGAGGTCTCATATTATTCTAATTGGAGAGTAATGAAATAAGAGATGTTATCCCAGATGCCTTTGATTTGATTTTACCAGTTTGTTTGTGTCTTACACAAAGGCCGCACTTGTATGCTCTCATAGTGCATGAACACACATTACTCAGAGCTGTATTACCAATCCTTGATGCTAGTCACAGCTTGCTTACTTGCGGATGGGACCTTTGCCATTGTGGAAAGATGCTAATAAAGACATGGTCAGCAGCTGTACTCATTACAAATAAGCTCTCTCCAACTTAATGATTTAAATAATCATATTAATAAATACATGATACCCGTACGTACAAGTCACCTTTTTTCCCCCACTGATGGCTTTGATTACTTTGACAGACTAAGATACGCTAATGATACAAATTAGGAGCAAGAAGAATTAAAAGGGTGTTTAACTCTGATGCCAGGCTGTCAATTTCCTATAGTGCTACCAACTTACAGATAGATGATTAAAATTGTTTCGTTTAGGAATTTTGAATATTTTAAAAATTGAATGGGTTTCTGGGGGAGGAAAAAAGAAAGAAAAATCTATGCTTAGCTAATTAGACATCCTATTTGATTTAACAATAGAATAGGATTATTCTTTGAGCATTAAGCTCATCCTGCATCACTATAAGAGCCTACATTTTGCTAATACAGAATGTATTTGCAAATTTTACTCCATGGCTCATTCCATATATTTGATAGTATTCATATACTTTCTTTAATTACAAATTTAGACAAAGAAAAGGTCATTTACTCCTTAATTTGTTTCTAATGTAATTTTTTTCCAAAACATGATGATAGATACTGTGGATAAGTCCCAGATACATGAAATATAGTTTCTTTCTCTGAGGGACTAAAAATCTAGCAGAAAAATGGCACAGGCACACAAACAAGCGTATAGTGTAGAATCTTCTGAATGACATAGTAGTATCCACAAAGTACTTGGATTGCAAGGAAGTAGTATGGAACTTGAATTTTTCAGTCAGACAGTGCAGTTTTAAGCCTTAATTTCATCACTCTGTAATTATCACCATCTTGAGAAATTTACTTAATTTATTTGGGCCTCTATTATATAATCTGTATGATGAAGTAAATAATACCTCTCAAATATGTGTGAATATTAATTGAGCCAATACATATGAACTATTTAGAACAGAGACTGGTATGTAATACACCCAATGGTTACTCCAAAGATCAAATGTATCCTTGTGTTTTTATCATGTCCTTCTTGGCACTATACCCTAGACTATAAACCTCTCTAGGTTAAAGACTTTATCTTATTCATTGTTATATCCCCACTGATCCAATAGGAGTTGAATAAACATTTATTAAATGAATAAACAAATAAAGAGATGGATGGATGTTTGATAAGCTGTTGGTTAAATAATATTTAGTTATTTAGAGGGTCTAGCAAGGTCTGCATCATCATCTCTATGGAATGGTCATCTTTGTCTGAGGATACAATATTAGAAAGGATTCTAGGAGTATAGAAGAAAGCAAAACCCCTATTTATTCTGTCAAAGAAGTTGAACCAGTCCTGAGGGTCACTGGAGTGACACACTACTCTCATATTCTATATGTATGTTATAATAAATGTTCAGAAAATAAAAACACTGGGGAAAAAAGATAGTAAAACAAAACACAACAACAACAAACACAGGTTGCCTAAATAAATTAGCACTCTTCAGTGGGTATAGGTAAGTGAGGATAGAGTAATGCAAAGAACTCCATGCAGGAAGCCAGAGGCTTCATATTCAATCCCATCTGAGAGTTCCATGGTCCTGGACAAGTTACTTTATGTTTCTGAGCTTTATTTCCATCATGTGTAGATAGAAAATGGAGGGCTAGTCATCTTCAATTTTTCTTCTAAGTGTAAAATTCTGAGTAATTTAACTTACTTTTCTTATTTATTTGAGTTTTAGAGGAATGAGTTTGCTCAAAGGATTGTTAAAGTATGTGTGATAGACTTGAAGACAGAAAGAGTTGCTGACATTTGCAGCCCAAATGCAATTTTTGTGATTTTTTTTTTTTTAACTATA
The DNA here is from genome assembly GCA_003697995.1 of Taxidea taxus jeffersonii. NCBI lineage: Eukaryota > Metazoa > Chordata > Mammalia > Carnivora > Mustelidae > Taxidea > Taxidea taxus. Next base: position 50,021 of record ML112020.1, on the reverse strand, counting down.
AGGCTAGTTCACTCAGCAATTAAGAAAAAAAATAATTGAGATATTCTGAACCACCATATTTCCCTAGAAAATGTAAGAGAATTAGAACTAAAATTTTGTTCTTTACCTAGACAAGTTATAGAGCTGTATTTTTTAACAAAAAGAATTATACTGTGATTCAATTAACTAACAATTATTTAATAAGCCCTTAAATGACATAAAATAAAGAATATTTTTATCCTTTTCAGTTTACCAGGCACATGTATGCACATGATTTTATTATGTCTCACAACTCTATAGAAAGATCAGCATGTATTCAGTATCTTTGTTGTATCTCCAGATTCGCCTTGCACCGCCGCCCCCCACTCCCCAGCTCTACTCCTCTAGACCAGCCTCTACAGACCATAAAAGTAGAATGCTCTGCCATGTCAAAAGATTGGTGGAAGAAAGGAAGGAGAGTGGAGTCAGATTCCTTCTTTCCATAATTCCCTCTTCTAAGGTTGCCTCCAGTTGGCTGGGGATCTACTTTACAGACTTTTTCTCCTTCCAGGTTCTTCAAGCCTAAGGATGGAGACAACCCCCAGATTCCTACACTATTCCTTGCAGTTCTCGTTCACCCCACACATTTTTGTGGTCACTATGTTTTTAAATAAACTGGGACCAAGTTATCCAACTTTGATTGACAAATTTTTACTGTTTTATGAACTAAGAAGCTGCATTTCAACCTTGCTTAAAGCTATTACTTGAAAGCATCCATAGAAGGTAGGACTAGATCATTCTAACATACAGCCTCTGTACATGCTTCTGCTTTCCCATCTTATCAATTAAGCCTAATTTTTTATAGTCACTTTGTATATTCTGAGAAATACATTGGACAATCTGAAAAGTATAAAGAAATTCAAGAAAAAGTACCTGCTTTCATAAATCTGCCAATCTAGTACAAGAATATACATATGCAGCAGCGATATTTATATTAGAGAAGGGCCCAAAATACCAGATTTGAAATGTAAAGACCTCCCTGAGTGGAAATCCGGGGTCTGTCACTTACTAGATGAGTGACCTTGAGTAAGTGACTTAATGCTCTGAAATTTAGACTTTTCTCAATGGCCAAATAAAATGACTTGCTCTAACTATGTTATAGGAGGTCGGTATTATAAAAGAATTCCTAAGTACTCTGTGTGTATACATATTAATTATATTGTGAGTTTTTTGGGTTGGAAGATGCTGTCACCATGAGAATATGTTATGATCAAAAACTTTTAGAAAAGCAAGTCTAACACACATTAAACAACAACTAATACTGTCAGATTCTATGTGATAAATAGCTACAAATGTCAGGTGTGAGCATTAACATTTCAGTGGATGAAAAATGATTAAAAACAGTTTTCTAAAGTAGAGGTGAATTTAAGATCAGTCTTACAGAGTCGGGATAAAAGTTAATTAAGTCTTCAGAACCAAATGTATTTTACAGAATTCCTAAATTCTACCTTTCCAGAAACTGAAAAATTGGGTAATTTATTTCAGCTACCTGGGTCTACCAAGTCAGAATTAAAAATATTCTACTTCAATTTCAAAGGCATCCTTTAAGTTCTTTGTGTTGCTACTGGCAAAGCCCTCATTAGATGGAATTTTAAATGACTTCTGATGAGGACAGTCTCTAGGGAGTTTCTGATTTAGGACAAATAAGTCCAAATATTCTTCTCAGACATACTTATCCAAATGAAACATTTTTTTGATGTGATTAAGGACCATCTTACACTTTAAAACCGATTATAAAGATGGCATCCCTCAGGATATATATAAATAAGCCACTCTGAGACCTGATGATGATGGTGATGAAGATGATGATGAGAATGATGTTGACATAGGAGAAGAGGTAATAATGATAAAAATACTATTTAATAGCCAGTGAGTGCTTACTTTTAGCAGAAAGCATGATGACTGTCTTAATACATAACTTTATCTAATCATCTCAGTAACACACAATAAAACAATGTTATGTGTATTGTAAATTACCATAATTCTTAAAATGAGGAAACAGAGGCACAGAAAATTATATTTAAGTTATGTAACCTAATAGAAATTGGTGCCGGATTTCAAATCCAGAATTTTTTCTCAAGGATTATCCACAGACATTTTAGACATTGTAGTTATTTTAGTTTCCTATGGTAAATTCTATCTCTTCAGTCTTGTAGAGAAATGAACTTCAGGATTGCCCAAAACTAATCATTAAATATCATTTTTTTCTAGCCAAAGAGATATAATTAGTCCTTTATTCAACAATGTTTAAAGGTTAACTAACCAGCTACTAAAAGTCAGGCTTGATTTTAGGGGCTGAAGATATGATAGCGAATGAAGTAGAAAAAAAAAAAAAATCCCTGCCCGTAGGACATTCTCATACGGTAAGAGATTGACCTGAAAACCAAAACCCAAAACAAATAAAGTATAATGATGATGTAGTGGTTATGATCATGAACTTTGAAATTCAAAGATAAAAATATAAATACCATATGATCCAATAATTCCACTAGTAGATATTTATAAAAAATGAAAACACTAATTCATAAAGATATATGCAGCCCTATGTTTATTTCAACATTATTTACAACAGCCGAACTATGGAAACAACCTAAATACCCATCAATAGAGAGTGGATAAGAAAAGATGTGGTATATGTATATAAGTATATACACAGACAACTTTTGTGCATGCATGCACAATGAAATATTACTTAGCCACAAGAAAGGATGAGCTCTTGCCATTTGCAACAACAAGGATGAACTTGGATGGTATTATGCTAATAAGTCAGACTGAGAAAGACCATACCATATGATTCCACTCATAGGTGGAATTTAAAGAACAAAGCAAATGAATAAGCAAAGAAAGAAAAAGAAGCCAGACCTATAAATACAGAGCTCAAGCTGATGGTTGCTAGAGGGGAGCAGGTGGAGTGTGGGTAAATGGGTGAAGGAGAGTGGGAGATACAGGTTCCCAGTTATGGGATAAAGTCATAGGAATAAAAGGTGCAATGTAAGGATTGGGGTCAATGGTATTGCAATAGCATTGTATGCTAACAGATGGTAGCTACACTTGTGGTGAGCATTGCATAATGTAGAGAGATGTTGAATCACTATTTCATACATCTGAAACTAATGAAACATTATGTGTCAAGTATACTCAAAAAACATTTTTAAGGAAGATATGAATTCAAATTATCCTCCATCACTTTCTATCGATGATCTTGGAAAAGTTATTTAATCTCTCTGAAGATTTTCATCTGCAAAATAAAGATAATAATATTTAATTCTAAGTAGGGTTACTGTATGGTATGAAATAATATTTATAAAGAGCTTAGCGTACTGCTTACAATAGTGCTTGGTAGGGAAGCTGTTTTTAAATGCATCACACGTGCTTACACGTAGGCATTGAAGTAGTGAGTACACACACACCCCTCCCCCAGTTCATCACACTCATTTCCTGTATTTCTGGTCTCTCTTACAATTATAATTTCTTTCAGGAAATCTTTTCATACTAATTAATTCAACTTCCACAAAAATTTCTTCACCACACTCATCAGCACATTAATCCTTAACTCATGAGCCTTAAAATTCTCTTAATTTTGTTGTGTGTTTGGTATTTGTATTCGGTATTTGGATTATCCCACCAAGCTTTTTATATTGGCTGAGGAAAGAACCTCTGACTCGGCTCGGACAATTGAGCTTTCTATGGATTCTAGGAAGCTAGCCTGGTTTCTCACTCCTGACTGCGAGGCGGGTGAACGCGAGACGTAAATCCCTGGCAATCATTTTGCTTCTCCGAGAGAAGCTGGTCCGAATATGTGGCTGGCCCTGAACAAGCATGCAGACTGGCAATGCCCTGAGCAGCTAAATCAAGTCAATCCTGATTGATGCCCAGTCCCAGATCCTCTAGCGATAAAAGTCAGAACAAACAAGCAAAACCCACCTTCTATTATGTATCCTTTAAGCCAGTTTGAGTTATTTTCTTTTTAACCGAAACATAAAAAGCCCTAACACACACACAAACTGCTCCATGATAATAGCGAAGAGAAATCAAGGGGAGAATAATCAAGAGGAGAATATATTTTGCACGCATTTTATGCAGCCAGGTGGCACAATAAAAGACCAAGTAGAAAGCAGTATGTGTGCTCCAACCTGCACCCTGAACCAACCTCGGGCTTACGGCACTAACACCAACCTGTAAAAGCTCATGAAATGAGAATGCTAAGTCCTCAATTACAGGGCTGCTGTAGTCTCTAAATACTGTTTGCTAATATTTAGACAATCAGATGCTGTAATTTAAAGTCTCAATCTCGACTTTTTTTTTAACCATTTGCAAAAAAAAAAAAAAAAAAAAAAAAAATGCAATGAAAGAGCAGCAAGGTAGCCAAGAAATTGTTTGAAACAACTGCAGGAAGTTCTTAGCCACGTCTGAGTTCTTTACAACTTTTTCTTTTTGGTATTAGATTCTTTGTTCCTCCTTTCTTCAACAGGAATCTATTCGTTACGTTATGGAACTGACATCCTATTCTTTATCTCTGAGAAACGTGTGTTTGTGGGAGTGTCTTTGCTGCAGTTTGTGATCCACAATGAAATGGAATTCTGGTGCAGGTTGTAAAAGTTCTCGTATGAATTTTTGTTCTAGTTAAATACGTCAGGGAAGAAATATGCAACAAATAATAAAATGGAGGCAAACACTCATCAATCAAGAGCTTCCTGCCACTTCAGTGCTCCTGGAAGTGTCCTCAGAGTGACAGCTCAAATGCATGTTGGCAGGCCAATCAAAGCTTTAGAAATAAAACAAAATGTTTCATACTGGCCTCTCGGCTCTCTAAGGCTGTGACAGTCGGGTGGAAATTTCATTTTTTGTGTGTTAGTTTGGAATTTCTTTATTAAATCATGTTCATTCTGCCCCCTTTGCTGTCACATACCTGCCAATACTGTCGATGGCTATGAAAAGAATGTATCCGTAATCTCTGGAGAACAGTGTTCTTTAGACATATTTGTGATTTATTTTAAAGCTCGGTGATAATATCAGCATTTTTTTATTCTTTCAGATGGAAAGTTATGTAATCACAACCTAAAAAAAGGTACTTTAACACCGAAGAAAGAGATAAGAAAAAAAGAATTTTTGATTCATTTCACCCCTATTCTTTTGCCTATAAGCTGCAATTCTTTTTTTTTTAAGTATATAAATATAAAGAGGTATAATGGAACAGAAATACTACAAATAACATCCGCACTGCTCTTAAGGTGCCTTAGTTTTGGCTTGAGAAGCTCAAATGTTCATGCCGTATTTATTTACAATGGGGTTACTTTCTTTTATTGGTTCAGTCATAGATTGTCATTTTAATAACAAAGGCTTCAGCATGATTTGTAAAGTTTTAGATGTGCCATTGGTCTAGTTTAGGACATATGAAGCATGGCAGTGAAAGGAAGGGATCTTGTTAATGCATAAGGATGAATAGAAATTTCCATTTCGATTTTCACTTCAAGCTGGGAAAGCAGATGTATTCTAAGAGACAGTGCTGCTGAACCAAATTCTTCCTTGCACCCAGCATTTCTCTCTTGAGGCAAATATCCTTTTCCTTTTTTTCCTAAATAATTCACAAATTGCTTCTGCACAGAGGCCAAAGAGGGTCAGAACAAAATTCAATTACCTCATAGCACTATATTCTCCTCTTACAGGGGAATGCTGTGGTATGAGGTTTGCTATCTTAATCACATATGAAGGTTAAATGCCAAAGAGATGATTATAAAATTTGGGGGTCAGGGGAAGACCATCTAATATTCTGCATGTTTTATTTTATTAAAAAAGGTATACTCATTCTTACCTTTTATTTATCTGTCTCATACGATTCTTCATTAAATCCTTCTCAAACTACTCTTTTCCAGGGTTTTCCTAATTATCTATGCCAACACAGACCACAAACCATGCTCTGTGTCACGATGGGTCTCATCAACATGTCACATCGTGTCCTGTCACTTTATAGAGCACAGTGTGACAGATGAGATTCCAGAGCGAGGATTGCATTATCTCTTGGCAAAATGAAACATGAAAAGAAATAGATTTCTCATCCGATTTTTTTCTTTCTATTTGCACTTATACATACCATATGGATTTTTCCATAGGATTTTCAAAGCTCATTAGAGTTAAACAATACTAAATACATATTCTTCTAAACATTGACTTTTCTTATTTCCTTTTTTTTTTCTTTTTACACCAAGAGCAGTGGTTCTACTGATCGTCTAGTCTCAATGATGAGAATAAGAAATAGGCATTAAATTCTTAAAATACTGTGTTTACCATGGTTTACTTCTTTCTTGTGATGCTTACATCAGTTCAGCAGGTTAGGTATGGTAATATGTATTATTCCTGTTTTAAGATAAAAATACAGATGCACAGAGAGGTTAATGATGGATCTCAAGTGATTTACTGTCTAAGCAAAGACTACAAGAGGCTCTTCTGCTTCTGTAAGTGGTCAAATAACAGGTGCAGGGCATGCTGCTTGTGCATGAATGTTGAAAATGTAGAACCTAACTATGCTCTATGTTAATCTGTGTCATCTTTAAAATTGTTATATTGCATATATGTGCAATAGGCAGAACTTTGGCCCCCATGGTCTTTGTCCCCTTACATAACACCTGTGAATTTATTATGTTACATGACAAAGAGACATTTACAAAAATAATTAAAGTGACAGATCTATTGACCTCAAGGTAGTGAGATTATTCTGAATTATCTGGAGGGCGCAGTGTAATCATATGGGGCCCTTTAAAACACAGGAGGACATCAGAGAGATTTGACAGAAGTCAGAGAGATTTAAAGGACTAGGAATACTTGAAGCAGTGTTTCTGCCTTGAAGATGGTGGGGGCAACATGTCAAAGAAATGGGACATTAGTACCATAACCACAAAGAACCAAATTATACCATAAAACCTAAATAAGCTTGTAAATGGATCTTACAGTCATTAGCTAAGCACTCAGCACTTTCACCTTGGTTTGTACCCTGTTAGATCCCATGCTGAGTACCTAGGTGGGCCTACCTGGATTTCCAACCTGTGGAAACTATAAGATAATAAATGATAACAATTAAAAAAGAAAATAGATACTGTTTTTAAAACACTAAATACAGAGTAATTTGTAAATGCAGTAACAGAAAATTAATGAAATAGGATGCTTGTCTATCATTGGCATAATGTCAATGAGTTCTGTATGTAAAGTTTGAGTTTTGTCTCACGGAAAGATGGAGCAAATACTATCTTTTGTTGATCTTTCTGCTGACTCTAATCAAGCCCATGGTCAAATTCCTCATGACCTAATCTGTTCTACTCTCCAGGCATTTCCGCTGTAGAAGGCAACCATAGACTTCAGAAAAACTGGAAGTCTGTGGCCTTGGAGCTCTGTCTGAGTTGACCAGACTTCAGCCTTGTGGTCAGTCTTTTGCTTCTCTTGAATCTTCTTGTATAGGCAATGACCCAGGAAGGTGGGTTGGCTCCGCAGGAGAGAGGAGAGTAAAGCTATAAAAAACTGACAGAATAACCTTTTGTGATATCAGATCATGTATTTGTATGCTTTTTTTTTTTTTACTATAATTCCCTTATTAGTCTGTGGACCCGCTCCTTAAATTAGATGTGAGGCGAATTCATCTGGGGCTGCAGGAAAAGGTGGTCATGTTAGAAAAGAAAACAAAAAAATTCCAGCCTTGAAATTAAAATTAGGTCTTTGGACCTCTTGGTCCCAACAATAGATTGAAGATGATATTCATGAGTCTTAAAAGCTAAAGCTCATCACATTGAAGGACTCTTAACATTTATGTTATAAACCAAAGACTAACAAGAATGTTAAATGACAGGGGTGTCTGTGAGGCTCAGTCAGTTAAGCATTTGCCTTTGGCTCAGGTCATGATTCCAGGGTCCTGGGAATGGAGGCCAGCATGGGGCTCCCTGCTCAGCGTGGAGTCTACATCTTCCTCTCCCTCTACTTGTGTGCTCAGTCTCTCTCTCTCTCTCAAATGAATAAATAAAACCTTGGGGTGCCTGGGTGGCTCAGTGGGTTAAGCCTCTGCCTTCAGCTCAGGTCATGATCTCAAGGTTCTAGAATCAAGCCCCATATCAGGCTCTCTGCTCAGCTGGAGCCTGCTTCCCCTCCGCCCCCCGCCTCTCTCCCTGACTCTCTGCCTGCTTGTGATCTCTCTCTGTCAAATAAATAAATAAAATCTTTTAAAAAAATCTATCCATTTAAAAAAATGAATAAATGAAATCTTAAAAAAATGTTAAATGACAAAAAAACAGAAACAAAAGCCAGTTCAAAAAGTATATGGGCTTCTGATAAGATTGGGGCAGGGGTGACAAAATTCCTGGAAGTGGAGGGATTTCTTGCCCTTCTCACATCCCTCCACTCTTCCCCTTACTTTCAGTCTTGGGAGCCACACAGCATATCAGCATGGGGTAGGAGTATGGGAGAACAAATGAAGGCATGGACTTCTGAACAGATAGAAACAGCCACACAGATTCTCTCCAACCCAGCCTTTAACAATTTGCCTAGGACTGAACTATAGATCTGGTATATATACACACCACATTTTTTTTTTTTTAAAGTAGGCTCTATATGGGGCTTGAACTCACAACCGTGATATCAAAACCTAAGAGATCAGGAGTCAGACACTTAACTGACTGAGTCACCCAGAGACCCCAGGATATATATATTGTTTTTCATTGTGCACCTGTGAGCAGCCCTACATGGCTCTAGCCGCCAGGAAAGGGAGGCAGGGAATTCATGTGAAAACGGAGGTCCAGGGAGCCATCCCCATGTGATAACTTCATATATTTATTTTTTTTGCCTTTCACTCCAATTTTAGAAATTTCAGATTTCATTTCCATTTTTTTAGGATCTAAGATGTACATTCAAGTTATCTTGATTAATTATTTTGTTTCAAAGATTTTTAGCTATTTGTGGTAGAAGGGTTTTATATGTTGTTCCTCTCTCATATTAATGGAACTGAATGTTATATTCAAAATTCATAGACATCACATAAGTGGTCACTTAAAACAATGTCCCCAAACCTCTGTTATGGCCAACTTAGAAAGTAATAATAGAAGTAGACGGCGTAAGTCTTCTTTTGGTTTGTGGAAACCAACCTAGGCACTTGGCCACCCCAGCCTCCACTCAGCTCCAAGGAAAACTAAGATCATAAATCAGCACCTCTCTAGCCTATTTGTAAGCATACTATCTTCCTCAGCACACTGGTTAGTAAACTTTGATAAATAAGAATAATGTTTGCCATCTCCATTTTTTATCATTTTAACAATATAATCTCAGAACACTTGTTACAACTAGTCTTTGTCTCTAATTGCTTTTATTGTTAAAAAAGTTATGTTTTCCCCTCTATGCTTCTTATATTTTCCTTAAAATTACCAGTTCATTTTATAACATTATGAAAAGAAAAATAAGAAATAAAATTAACAGTAATCCAAACATCAAAAGACAAAAATTACTTATAACCCCAGGACCTAAAAAGGCATGGCTAATAGAGAGTATGTGCTCAATAATATTTTAAGCAAATGAATTAAAGAATTCTGATTTTTGTACAATTAAAAATATTGGCATATTTTAGGTTGTTGTTATCCTTATACATATAAATTCAGTTCTATTTCCAGTTTTTTAATTCTAACATTCTAATGTGATTATGTCAAGACATATTTGTATCCAAGTGATGGAAAAGCAATTCAAACTGGCTTAGGGGAAAAAAGCTATTGTTGAAAAGATAGTAGCTTACATTAAAAAAAAAAAATGAAGGGAATTTAAACCTTCCAATTCTGAAAGGAGGAGTGTTCTTGCTCAGCCTCAAAAACTACCAGGCACTCAAAATAATTCCAGGAAATTTTCTGCCACTTTTACTAACTCTTTCCTGTAGCTAAGCTTTTCTCCCCACCCATTGCATTCCTCCAGATGGTGGTAAACACATTAAAGATCCCAAACATCCCATATTATATATTAGGAAGAAAGAATTAAAATTGTCTTTGTTTGCAGATGACATATTCATCTATTTAGGAATTTCAAAAGATTAGACAAAAACTCCTGGAACTGGGTGCCTGGGTGGCTCAGTGGGTTAAAGCCTCTGCCTTCGGTTCAGGTCATGATCCCAGGGTCCTGGGATCAAGCCCCACATCGGGCTCTCTGCTCAGCAGGGAAGCCTGCTTCCTCCTCTCTCTCTGTCTGCTTCTCTGCCTACTTGTGATCTCCGTCTGTCAAATAAATAAATAAAATCTTAAAAAAAAAAAAAAAACTCCTGGAACTAATTAACAATTTTAGCAAAGTTGCAGGATACAAGGTTAATATGTAAAAAGTCAATTGTTTTCCTATAAATTAGCAATAAAGCTGCAGAATTTGAAATTATGTATAGCTATAACTATATCTAGATCATAATACTATTTACATCTGCACTCAAAAAGCCTGAAATACTTAGATATAAATCTCACAAAATGTGTGCAAGACCTACTATATGAGGGAAGCTACAAATTCTTGATAAATGAAACAAAAAAAGAATTAAGTATATGAAGAGATATTCTATACTCATGGACAAAAGACTCAATATTATAAGATTGTCAGTTCTTCCTAAATTGACCTATAGATTCAACACAATCCTAATTAAAATCCCAGTTAAGTTATTTTGTGAATATCAACAAACTGATTCTAAAGTACGTATGGATAAACCAAAAACTCAGAATAGTCATCTCAATATTGAAGAAGAACAGAGTACTGATACTATACAACTTCAAGATTTACCATAATGTAGTAATAGACATTGTGGTATTAGTGAAAGAACAGACAAATAGATCAAGAACTGAGAGGCCAGAAATCGATCCCCATTAATACAGTTGACTTTTGAGAGGAACAGAGACAATGCAACAGAGAAAAGAGTCTTTTTAACAAAATGATGTGGGGACAATTGAACATCCACATGAAAAATGTTAATCTCTTTACAAAAATTAACTCAAAATGGATTATAAACCTAACTGTAGAATGCAAAGCTACAAAACTCCTAGTACATAACAGAAGAAACCATAAATTATCTTGGCTATGTTTATGTCTTTTTGAGTTCAACACCAAAGGCATGATCTGTGTAAGAAATAATTGATAAGCTGGACTCACAAAAATTAAAAACTTCTGCACTGAGAAAGACTCTTTCAATAAAATTAGAAGAAAAGCCTCTTACCAGGAAAAAATATATGTAAAAGACATCTGATAAAAGAAGGTTACCCAAAATATACAAAGAATTCCTAAAACTCAGCGACAACAACAACAAAACCCCAATTTAAAAAATGAACCAAAGATCTTAACAGACACCTCAGCAAAGAATATAAACAGATGGTAAATAACCATATGAAAAAATGTTCGACATCACATATCATTAGGGAATTGCAAATTAAGACAACAATGAGATACCGTTATACACCTATTAGAATAGTCAAAATCCAAAATGCTAAAAATACCAAAGGCTGGTTGGAATGTGGAGCAACAGCAACAGGAATTCCCATTCATTACTGGTGGGAATGTAAAATGGGACAGCCAGTTCAGAAGGCAGTTTGTCAGTTCTTATAAGCTAAAAGTACTCTTACCATATGATCCTGCTATCATACTCTTTGGCATTTACCCAGATGAACTGAAAACATACCCACACAAAAACTGCAAGTTTATTTATAATTGAAAGAATTTGGAAGTAACCAAGTTACTTTTCCTACTTTTTCAGTAGGTGAATGGATAACTAAGCTATAGTACATCCAGAGAATAGAATATTATTCACTGCTAAAAAGAATTGGGCTATCAAGCTTTGAAAAGACAAGGAGTAGGGGAGACTTAAATGCATATTACTAAGGCAATCTGAAATAGCTACAGACTACAAGATTCCAACTATTTGACATTTCGGTAAAGACAAAACCATGGAGACAGTAAAAATAATCAGTGGTTGCCAGTGGTTGGGGAGAAGGAGAGATGAATAGAAGCACAGAGGATGTTCAGGGCAGTGAAACTATTTTGTATGATACTATAATGGTGAATGAATATCATAATACATTTGTCCAAATCCAAAAAATGTACAACACCAGGTCTGAACCTTAATGCTATAGGCTTAAAGTTTATGTCCCCTCAAAATTCATATGTTGAACTTCCTAATGTAATAATATCTGGAGATAGGGCCATAGAGGATGATTAAATCATGACTGTGGTACCCTCATGAATGGAGTTAGCTCCCTGATAAAAAGGCCCTAGAGAGATCCCTCACCCCTTCCACTCTATGAGAATACAACAAGAAGACAGCCATCTACGAACCAGGAAGCTGGCTCTCATGAGACACTGAATTTTCCAGAACTTTTTCTTGGATTTTGCAAACTACAGAAGTAGGAGAAATGAATTTCTGTTGTTTGTAAGTCCCTCAGTTTATGGCATTCTATTATAGAAGCCTGAAGGGACTAAGTCACCTAATGTAAACTATGAGTGATAATCATGTGTCAGTGTAAGTCCATCAGTTATAACAAATGTGCTACTGTGGGAATATTGATAGTGGGGAAGATTGTGCATGTGTGGGAAGTGGGGGTAGATGGGAACTCTCTGTTCTTTGTACTCAGTTTTGCTGTGAACCTAAAACTGCTCTAAAAATATAATTTAAAAAATTCATAAAGGAAGGAAAAAAGAACTAAAAGCATGTAAATAGAAAGTATAAAATGATAGCAGAAATAAATCCAAATATATCAGTAATCATAATAAATAGACATGTCAATATCATTAGTTGACAGAAATTCTTAAAATGCATTTAAAAAGAAATCTCTTATGTGATGTACACAAGTAGCACACATAAAACAAAATGACAGAAAAAGATGGCATGTGAAAAGATATGAAATGACATAGGCAAACACTAAGGAGAGCTAAGCTAATATAATGATATTAATCAGATAGGTTTGAATTTAAGGCAGAATGATTATTGGAGATAAAGTCATTACTCTACACAATGATTGAAGTAATAATTTGGCAAGATGTTATAATTCAAAACGGGTATGAGCTCAAAACATTTTCAAAATAAATAATTCAAAATCTGGCCATATTGTGAGAAAAACTGGACATACCTTCAGTTAGTGTGGTGGACAATAATACCTCTACCCCCCTCAGAAATTAATCGATCAATTAGAACAAATGTAAGAATATAATGATTTAAACAAAACAAGTATTAATCTCTATACATTGATACGTATGTTAAACTCTTAACCCTTACAATTAATCATTATATTCTTTTTTTTAAGATTTTATTTTTATTTATTTGACAGAGAGAGGGAACACAAACTGGGGGAGTGGGAGAGTGAGAAGCAGGGTCCCCACTGAGCAAGGAGCCCAATATGGGGCTCTATCCCAAGACCCTGGGATCATGACCCAAGTGGAAGGTAGACGCTTAAGGATGAAACCACCCAGGCGCCCCTAATCATTATATTCTTTTCAACCAAAAATTAAGCATGTATTAAACAACAAAACAACAAATACCAAAGATCATATTACGTAGACTGCACCTAGCATAGTCAATATTTTATTTTATTTTTATTTTTTAAAGATTTATTTATTTATTTGAGAGAAAGAGAGAACAATAGAGAGAGCACAGGTGGGGTGGAGGGAGCTGAGGGAGAGGGAAAACCAGACTTTCTGCTGAGCAGGGAGCCTGCTGTGGGGCTCCATACCAGGAGAGACATTTAACCAACTGAGCCACCCAGGAACCCTGCATAGTCAATATTTTACAGAGTAAACACAAGACACAGCCACACCAGACAATAATAGTAATGACAACAATGATAATAACTTAGAGTAGATACTATAGAATAGTTATACACATACCTGTTATTCTTTTAAAAAATATGAAGAGTTGGTGCTCACTTGAAATTTTATTTCTGTGTTCTGATACAGTAAGTTATTTTCTTTTTTATTAAATTATATAATATATGCTGTATTTAAAGTTTACGAATGTAATACCTTTAAAATAAAAACATAATAGGACTAATTAACATATCTTACCTATATGAAATAATAATGACATGTTTCCTTCCATACTGTGTTTTTATCCTTCAGTTTCTTTTTCCAATAATTCTTCCCTGAACTGTCTTTAGGACATCATCCTTTTCTTTTATTTAGAGGTAAAACTGAATATATGCAAGTTGGTACAGCCACTTTGGAAAACAGTGTGGAAGTTCCTCAAAAAATTAAAAATAGAGCTACCCTATAACCTAGCAATTGCACTACTGAGTATTTACCCCAAAGATACAGATGTAGTGAAAAGAAGGACTACATGCACCCCAATGTTCATGGGGTGCAATGTCCACAATAGTCAAACTGTGGAAAAAGCAGAGATGCCCTTCAACAGATGGTGAATATATAAGATATCGTCCATATATACAATGGAATATTACACCTCCATCAGAAAGGATGAATACCCAGCTTTTGCATCAACATGGAAGATATTGGAGAAGATTATGCTAAGTGAAATAAATCAACAGAGAAAGTCAATTACCAGATGGTTTCACTTATTTGTGTAATGTAAGGAATAGCATGGAGGACATTAGGAGGAGGGAGGGAAAAATGAAGGAAAAATGAATTATATATATATATATGTATATGTATATATATATACTCATATATATATACACACACATATCTCACATCTTTTTTATCCATTCATCTGTTGATGGACGTCTTGGCTCTATCCATAGTTTGGTTATTGTGGACATTGCTGCTATAAACATTCAGGTGCATGTGCCCCTTCAGATCATTACATTTGTATCTTTAGGGTAAATACCAAGTAGTACAATTTCTGGGTCATAGGGTAGCTCAACTTTTTGAGGCACCTCCATACTGTTTTCCAGCGTGGCTACACCAGCTTGCATTCCACCAACAGTGTAGGAGGTCTCCCCTTTCTCCACATCTTCACCAACATCTGTCATTTCCTGACTTGTTAATTTTGTCATCCTGATTGGTATGAGGTTTTGATTTGTATTTCCCTGATTCCTCAATGTGAGACAGGAATCCATGAAAATCCTTGAGGAGAACACAGGCAGCAACCTCTCCAAACTTGGCCTTCAGCTGCAGCCACTTCTTCCTAGAAACATCGCCAAAGGCAAGGGAAGCAAGGGTAAAAATGAACTAATGGGATTTCATCAAGATCAAAAGCTTTTGCATAGCAAAAGAAACAGTTAACAAAATCTAAGACAATCAACAGAATGGGAGACAATAATTGCAAATGGCATATCAAATAAAGGGCTAGTATCCAAAATCTATAAAGAACTTATCAAACTCAACACCCAAAGAACAAATAATTCAATCAAGAAATGGGCAGAGGACATGAACAGACATTTCTGCATAGATGACATTCAAATGTTCAACAGACACATGAAAAAGTGCACAAAATCACTCGGCATCAGGAAAAGAAAATTTTTTCTATGGGAGGCAATAATGATATACATTTTATAAAGACTTCTACAAGTCAGAGACTTCATTATATTATGTACTTTTGATGAAATGAAAAGTGACAAAATCTTATTATAACAGCATCAATATCTTAGGTAGGCAAATTATACTTCTTTTTAGTATACAAGATACTCAGGATATTTTAACATATTAGAGTTGTTCACTTTCTTGACAAGAACTTTATAGATGAATAGAATTTGCCAAATTTTATATTTACACAAATTTTATATCTACACTTTCTGCTGAATATGCAGAGAGGTGAGCATGACCTGGTTTGTATTTAGATGAGATATCAACAATTTATTCATTTTTAGTTCCTATGATCTCATTACAATTTTCATAAAATTAACTAGAGTATTTGAATCTTCATTTCAGAAATTAAAGTATGTAGAAGCTAAGGGAAACATGTTTTGCCATTATTGTTTTTGTTGCGGTGATTTGACCTATTCACTTGTACACTATAAAAAAGCATGATAATTAG